>PVIW01004026.1:0-145767 GCA_004026585.1 Noctilio leporinus | reverse complement strand
CTTCTTCTTCTTCTTCTTCTTCTTCTTCAGAAAGCCCTTGTTACAGTACTGGTTTAATGTTAACAAACTCCTTTAGATTTTTCTTGTCTGGAAAGCTCCTTATTTCTCTTTCAATTTTAAATAATAGCCTTGCTGGCTAAGGTAGTCTTGGTTGTAGAGCCTGGCTTTTCATCATCTTGAATATTTTATTTCATTCTACTTCTGACCTGAAATGCTTTTCTGGAGAAATCAAATGACAGTCTAATTGGTGTTCCCAGGTAGGTAATTATCTACTTTTCTCTTGTGGCTTTTATGATTCTCTCTTTGTCATTTACTTTTTAAAGATTTTATTTATTTATTAATTTATTATTTATTTATTTATTTATTGAGAGAGGTGAAGGGAAGGAGAGAGAAGGAGAAAAACATCAATGTGTGGTTGTTTCTCAAGCACCCCCAACTTGGGACCTGGCCTGAAACCCAAGCATGTGCCCTGACTGGGAATTGAACCAGTGACCATTTGGTTTGCAGGTCAGCACTCAATCCACTGAGCCACATCAGCCAAGGCTGATATGTGATATGTCTAGGTGTATATATCTACATACCTAGGCCTCTTTGGGTCCAAGTTGTTTGAGACTCTCTAAGCTTCTAGAACTTCTGTGTCTTTTTTCTTCACAAGGTTAGGGAATTTTTTGGACATTATTTCTTCAAATAAGTTCTCAGTCCCTTGCTTGCCCACTTCTCTTTCTGGTATTCACCTGATGCAGACATTATCATACTTCATGTTATCCAAAATGTTTCTTAAGCTCCCTCATTTTTTTCTTTTTGCTGCTCTGCCTGGTTGTTTTCTTCTACCTTGTCTTCCAAATCACTGCTTTGATCCTCTGCTTCATTTAACCTCCTGTTTATTCCTTCCTATGTATTATTTATTTCATATATTTTATTCTTTATTTCTGACTGGTCCTTTTTATGTTTTCTATTTATTTTTTCATTCTGTTGAGTAACCTTACAATTATTATTCTATGCCTTCTATCTGATAAATTGCTTGCCTCCATTTCACCTAGTTCTTCTCCTGGAGAATACTCTTGCTGTTTCATATGGGATCTGTTTCTTTGTCTTACCATTTTGGCTGCTTCTTTGGATTTATTTCTATGCATTAGGTAGATCTGCAAGACTGGTGCATACCAGTCAAATCTTGCAAGTTGGCCCTGGACAACTTGTTTTGAGCTATTGGTAATCCACAGTGTGTGGCTTCCTCTTCAAGGTCTGGGCATGTGCAGAAAGAACACAGCTGTGTACCAAGGCTGTCTTTTACCGGCACCAGGCTGGAGGGCATGTCACGTAAAGCTTCTGAGCTTTCAGCAATTTGCCTTTGCCTACAGGCTTTCTGCAGGGTTAATCAGTGAATGTCTTCCAGCTGTACCCCTCAGCAACAGCACTTAAGCACCACAGGGTGGAATAGAGTAATTCCAGTGGGTGAAGTTATTTCTTCCCCTCAGGTTGGTGCCACTTGGAGAGGAGCGCTGCTTGAGAGTAATGGCTCATACAATAGGGGGAATGGCTCAGCACAGAGACCCTGGTGGCTGTTCCTTTAGTTCTCTCCCCAGAGCCATGAGCCCCAGAGTCTCCTCATGAATCTTTAGTCCACTCTTCCCTTCCTCTGTTGGAGCCCAGGGTAAGTGGCTACAAATGGGATTTTGTGCATTGGCACTTTAAGAGGCTCTCTGAGTTTCCAGAAGTCTCTCCTTGGCAGACAGAAATTCCATTGCTATTACAGCCACATGTTATTTGGGTTTCTTTCCCAGTTCAGGTGCTGTAGGCTGAAGATCCCAGCTTGGGGTATAGACCCCACACTTCTCAGGGGCAACCCCCTGGCCTGGCTACTGAAATATCCCTGCAGAACTGCTGCTGCTGCCTGTGGGAACCCAGATAGCCCTCTCATGTCTCCTCTATACTGTGTACCAGACACGTTGTGGTGATGTGGTGTCTTCCATTGTCCATGATTATAAGGCTTTCTTCCAGCTAGTGTTCAGTTAGTTATTCAGGATGATTTTTCCAAAATTTATTTGTAATTCCAGATTGGTCCTGGGATGAGGTTAGTGTAGTTTCCATTTACTCTTCTGCCACCTTGGGTCCTCTCCTGGAAAACCCAATTCATTTTATAAGGCCAGCATTACCCTGCCAAAAGAAGATAAATACATTATAAGAAAAGAAATCCATAGATCAATATCCCTCATGAACAAAGACACAAAAATCCTTTAGACAGAAAAACATATCAACTATTTAAAGGATATACAAAAGGTAAAAATATAGATTGACTTTGGGGGAAGTGGGTGGGTGGGGAGGGCGACAGAGGGGAGCAAAAGGGGGATGAATGTAATACAACAACAATAAACTAAAAAAAAAAAAGATAAAAATATATTCCTCTCTGACCTACCAGAAAAAATTGAATAGATATGTGTTATTTTTTTGTCTTTATAATAAGGTAATGCTGATTTTTGTGTCTCTGGTTCATTTTGGCTTTGATTTTTAATATAAGGTAGAATGATATATAGTCATTATTACTCCTGAATATTTTATTTAAATGTTTCTAAGGCTTCATGAATGTTTTTACACTTGGAATTTTAAAAATAGTATTGTTCTCCATGTAAATAACTCATTATTTTTAATAAATTTTAAAAAATATGAAGTGGATAGTACAGTGGACAAGGTGCTGGCCTGAGAACCCAAAGGTCGCAGCCACAGCACATAACCAGGTTGCAAGCCAGGTCTCCAGTTAGGTTAATAGCTGGAGGCAAGTGAAAGGCAACCATACATTGATGTCTTTCTTCCTCTCTGCTTCCCTCCCTTCCTCTCTCTGGAAATAATAAATAAAATATATATTTTTTTAATACAAAGTGGAGCCCCCCCAAAACCAGAATATCTTTTGGAGGATGAGCCCCTTGTAGTACAGGCTTTCCTTGCTAGGTGGGTGTTCTAGGAAGCCATCTGTATCAGTGTACCAGCTGGCACTGTTGTGAGAGGCTGCTTTCAGGTCAGCTTCAGTGGATTATTTTCGAAGACCATTTCAATGCATTTTCCCATTTAATGATGAGGGACCTACCAGTGTACCTGCCTCTGCTTCACTAGTGTGCAGCAGTTTTTGATAAAAGACTGCATGCTCCTTGTGCCCCACCCTCATTATCCACCTGATATCATCCTCAATGACTTATTTGGTTTGTTACCCTGAATGAAAAAAGTCCCAAAGGGAAACATTTTGCCAATGTGGAAGAGGTGAAACAAACAAACAAAAACAGCAGAAGCACTAAAAGGCATCAAAATCAAAGAGTTTAAAAACTGTTTTGAGCAGTGGAAGCAATGTCTCTATAAGTATATTGCATCAAACAGAGAGTACTTCAAAGGCGGCTGAAGTTAAAAGATGTAAGAATAAATACACACAAAGAATCACTACACAATTTATAAGAAATTTTTTTTGGGGGTGGAGTTCGCTGTGGTATACTGGCTCACCCTTTAGATAAAGATAATTATCAGCCATCACAAAGGGCATTATTACATAATTCTGTAATGCTTTTTATTTTTATTTTTCCCCCCGATATCTGTACTTCATCTCCATCACCCACGAGAGTTTTATTTATTTATTTTTTAATTTTATTGTTGTTGTATTACATCCATCCCCTTTTTGCTCCCCTCTGTCCCCCTCCCCCCCATTCCCCCCAAAGTCAATCCCCCCTGTTGTCCATGTCCATGATTCCTTTATACTAGGTTCTTGTCTAAGCTGCTCCCCTTCTGTAATGCTTTTTAAAAGTTGAAGACAATATTTATATTTTTATTGATATGATAGGCTTAAACTTGAGCTTGAAAAACTGCAGATACAAAAGTGTGGGGTTATTCAGTAATGTCTGACTGCATTCCAGCCTTAAGCTTTATGTGTATCATTTGGTTGCTATGTTTCATTGTTAAATATGCAGCTGTGAAGTCTTGCAAGCAAAAGTTTTATTACTTTCAGAGAGAAGAGCAGGGAGGGAGGAAGAAAGGGAGAGAGACATCAATGTGTGGTTGCTTTTCACCTGCCTCCAACTACAGAACCAGCTAGAGACCTGGCCTGCAACCCGGCCATGTGCCCTGGCTGGGAATTGAACCAGTGACCCTTGGGCTTGCAGGCCGGCGCCTTATCCACTGTGCCACCAGCCAGGGCCATCAATTAATTTTTTAAGATAATGCATCTTTTTCTAATTATATAAATAACATATATCCATTTGTGAAATTCATGACAGCGTAGAAAGATACTGAAAAAACTAAATCCTGTTCTCAGTCATAACCACAGTTAGTATGCTTATTAGCTTTTTTTTTTCTTATCTATTATACATTAGTTTAAGAACACTTTCAAATTATTTTAACATGCTCTTCTTTTGTGACCTTTCTATGAGCTTGAAATTTCTAAATGTTTTAAAATATAATAACTGACTTAAAAGAATACTCATAAAAAATGCAAGGGATACAGAAGCACACAGAAAAGAATGTAACAAATGCCTTCACTATCATTTAGAAGTAATGTTTGATAACTCTCAGTGAGTGTTATATCAAACACCTCTTGGTGGATAAAAGGATGGGTGTATGCGCATACGTAGGTGGATAGAGGAAATATAGACACAAGTAGCTTTTTTGGGCTATTACATGCAATTTTGCTTTAATTTAATAGAAGAAATTTAAGTAAAACAGGAGAAATAGCTAAACCTCAGATAAATATTTCCTTAACAGTAAATATATTAGCTAACAAAATATTATCAAAAGTTTAAAAGGAAAGGTCATGAATGCTACATGACCTAGGTGTTACTCTTAATTTTTTTAAAATTAAGGGCTATAAAAATATCCAGAATGATAAATAAATCTGATGCAAGGATATATGTCCTAATATAAAGAACTTTCTTTCACTGCATTGCTTTCCTTCTTAGTGAACTTCAAATCAAAGAAGGCAGTGATTCTGTGTCATTTCCTCTTGTTTTATTACATGCTGCTGAATATCTGCATCAGTATGTTACCCCCAGTCTTCTCATTTATAAATGAAATTCATTTTAAATCCACTATTCCACAAAGAGGACATATGTTTTCACAACTGGAATCATAATGCAGTAGAGTCAGTTTCTCCTGCAGTTGAATTCTCTTAGAAGTGTTGGAGTAACCTGTCCCAGCTTGACTTATCATTTTCACCAGAAAGTCTGCACACTTGCCTTTGGCAGAGGGGACTGCAGACAGCAATCGGGGGATGGCACCTCTTCCATTTCCATGACCTAGATGTTTCATTCTTAAATCATATCAACTGATTTTCTATATTAAAAGAGAATTAACACTATAATTTTGTCTATTTCCCTTCTCCTTAATTTCGCAACTTGTATTATTTTCACTTTGTCATTTAAAAGATTATATTCCTCCTGTAATCATAATTTCCACATATATTTATTTTTAGTTGTACATGTAAATGTATTAAATGTTTGTTAACATATATATTAACATATCCCATCTATTCTAGAGGATTTAAAAAACTTATTTCCTGGTAGACTGATTTCATTGCCATATAGTTTTTAATTTTTTATTATTTTTCTTTTTTCTTTATTTATTTACATATTTATTATTTTTAATACATTTTATTCATTTTGCTATTACAGTTGTCCCAGTTTTTCCCCCCTTGCCCTCCTCCACATGGTACCCCCCCATTCCCTCCAGCAGTGTCCCCCTTAGTTCATGTCCATGAGTCATGCGTGTAAGTTCTTTGGCTTCTCCTTTCCTTTATTCTTCTTAACATTGCCCTGTCTAGCCTATAACAACCAATGTGTACTTTTTTCCCCCTTTCACATCTAGACAATTCACCATTTAATTACTGCCTTCTGTCAGCATCTCAAAACATATTAATACGAAGTTTTCTTTGTTATTTCAAAATGCCTACATTAATTCATTTGTTTAAAGAATTACTCTTTTTAAGTAATATGACTGGACTTTGAAGAGTTATTACAAAAAATTTAAAATGTGCCAATAGCTTACATAATTATTACATGTTAAATGATTGTATTTTAGATATATTGTAGCAAGATTAAGCAGTTTTTCTTCTTTAATACTGATTTTACTCTGGAATGCTATTTTTGTGAAATATATCACAGAAATGGTGTATTGCAGAACTCACTTTTGTGAAAGTTGTTCTAGAGGCAGTGACAAACCCATAGTAAAAAAGGAATTTGATTTTTGAGTCAGATCCTCCCACTTTAAATAATATAACTCAACTTTATTTTAAGCCACTGGAACTACAACTTATTCTTTTTGGCATTTTCCATCTTAAATAGTAGATTTATTTATTTATTTATTTAGGCTGTGTACAGGTCTTACTTCTTTCAATACCCTCTGTTTTTCCTTTACATGTGTTTTACAAGTTGAAGCCTTCAGAAATAATGGCACTTGCAGTGCTCAGCCAATCCCCAGAGTAGAAATTATTATGTCTACTAAGTTGAGGTAAAAAAAAAAAAACAAAACCCTAGGATTTAAATAATTTTGTATAATGGTATTCTAGCTATTTTTTTAACTTGTGGTTGACTTTCTGTGTGGTCCTAAACTAACCCCTGAACTATTTAAGAGTCTGTTGAGGTAGAAGTTAGGTATGTTCACATTTCAATAATAAAGTTTACTATAGCATTAATTCCTTTTCCCAAACATTCCCAGTTTGAGGGCCTTCATAACTGGAAATGTGATTCCCACAATCTATTTGAAAGGCATCTCATCTAATTTACATGCTAATATGAGAATATATATTGTCTATGTACACAAATCATATAGTTTAGTAGTTTGCAACTTCCATCCAAATTGGTCTTCATTCTCGGAATCTTTTCTAACCTAACAATTGACTGATTTCATAACACACCCATGACCACTTGGTTGCTCTTTAAAACATAAATTGCTAACAAAATCTACATATTACACACCCACAAATAAGCACATATTTTGTAACAGTGAATAAGAAGGATAGCATGTCTTCTATGTAATATACATCCACATTTTCTTACTTTTTTCTTCGTCCTTAACTGCCTTCGATTTTTCTGAGTTATCAGAACATGATTTTCCCATACTGTGAAATAATTCCAATCTAATAAAACTTAACCTGCAGTGATGCAGATACAATATACAAAATTATACCTTATTTAGTAAAATCTATTTATAACAAGATCATTCTAAAGCATTCATAAGTTAAAGTTGGTTCTTATCCAACTTTGATTGGTACGTTTAATACATTTATCTTTAAGATTATTATTGATAGGTACTTATTCATTATCTATTTTTCCCTTTGTACCTGTGTTCCTATTTCTCTGTTTCTTCATCTTCTTAAAGCAGACACTTTAGCATCTCTTGCAATGCTGGTTTGGTGGAGATGTATTCTTTTAGACTTCTTTTGTCTGGGAAACTCCTTATCTCACCTTCCATTTTTAATGACAGCCTTGCTGGGTAGAGTATTCTTGGTTGCAGGCCTTTGTTTTCCATTGCTTGAAATATTTTTTGCCATTCCCTTCTAGCTTGTTGTGTTACTGTTGAGAAATCAGCTGGTAACCTTATGGGAGCCCCCTTGTCTTTGAAATTTGCCATTTTCATTATGATGTGTCTTGGAGTGGGCCTGTTTGGGTTCATCTTCCTTGGAACCCTCTGTGCTTCCTGAACTTGCATGCCTTTTTTTCTCCTCAAGTTAGGGAAGTTTTCTGTCATTACTGTTTCAAACAGGTTTTCCATCCCTTGCTCCTCCTCTTCTCCTTCTGGTATCCCTATGAAATGGATGTTATTACATTTCATGTTGTCCTGCAGCTCTCTTAAAACCTCTTGATTCATTTTTAGTCTTTTTTCATTTTGTTGCATTGCCTGGGAATTTTTTTCTACATTGACCTCCAGCTTGATAATCCGATCCTCTGCTTTCTCTCACCTGCTTTTGATTGCATTCTTCATTTTCTCCTGGTTCTTACTGATGGTTTTTATGTCCTTTTTAATGCTTGTGTAGTTCTCAGTAAGTTCCTTGTAGCTTACCTGGAGTTGTTTGTAGTTTTCTTTGAGCTCAATGAGCTCATTAAGTTTCTCTATCATCATTATTTTGAATTCCCTGTCTCATAGGGTACTTGCCTCTATTTCATTTTGCACTCTTCCTGGGGATTCCTCCTTTCCATTTGCTGAGGGTTTATTTCTTTGTCTCCCCATTTTAGGTGGCTCTTGTTTGTTTCTGCTTCTTAGATTGGTTTGCTTTGACTTACTGTCTTAGTGGTGTGACCTTCTGTGGTGTAGAGGTGCACTTTGTTTACTTCCTGGATCTGTGCATGAAATTATTATCTGCTCCTCTGTCTGTGTGCCCAGGAGGCTGGGGGCGGGGCCACCAATTTTAACTATTTTTAAAAGATTTTATTTTTTATTATTTTCAGAGAGAAGTGCAGGGAGGGAGGAAGAAAGGGAGAGAAGCATCAATGTATGGTTGCCTTTCACCTCCCTCCAGCTGGGGACCTGACTGGAGACCTGGCTTGCAACCTAGGTATGTGCCCTGACTGGGGAATCAAACCAGCAACCTTTGGGTTCACAGGCCAGCTTAAGGAACTTTAAAGTGATAACTATGCTGAATAATAAAATGCTAATGCATGTTTTAGTAAAATCAACAGCAGTATTAAAAATTACATTATCAACATTTTTCATCAGTGTTTTGGCATTCCCATAAATTCAATAAGAAAATGAAATAAATGTAGTGAATTACCGAAACAATTTCTATAAGTTAAGAATAATGAAGAATTTCCAATATCACTATTTTATTTCAGAAATTTTCTGGAGGTTAGCTAATGCTTAAGAGACAAAAAAAAAACAAAAAACAAAACAAAACAAAAAACAAACAAACAAAAAACAAACAAAAAACAGTTAAACATTGAAAATTAAAGGAAATTATCTCTTTGCAGATTAAAAAATTTATAACTAGAACAGTCAAAGAGACATTTTATTTGGGATTGCTCTTATATTTTATCCTTTATTAGTTAAGTAATTTAGCCATGTGTTCCTTGTGTGGTTGTGCAGTAGCCATCTTGTAACCATGAAGTCACAGTTGGACACTAAGAGTGACAGTGCAGGAAGACTGAACGGCATGCTTCCTCAAGACCCTTGAACGAGTCCAACTTCCCCACTTTTTATTTGCATCAAATACATTCTTTTCTTGCTTAGGCCATTGTTAATTTTTCTGTTGTGTATAGCCAAATTTAACGTGTCAGAAAAAGACATTTTCTACTATGTTTACCTGTATTTCTAAAGCCTAGGAGAATGCTGATGTTAATAGGCAGTTGATAACTATATGCTGAATAAGTGAACATATTTTTGTTTTCATTTATCTTTCCTGTGTTCAGTGAACCTCTTCAATGTCAGACTCAAGTTTTTTATCAACTCAGGGAAGTGTGTACATATTTTAGAATTTTATTCATTTAATCTCTACATTTTCATGTCATTTCACCTCAGGATAACTTATTTACAGGTAAGGGCTCATGTCTGTCTTCCAAATCACTTAGGTTTTCTTTCATAATTTCTATTTATTTTTCACTGCATTTTGAGATATTTCTTCCAATTAATATCTCAAGTCTACAAATTTGATTCCTAATAGTTACCAGACTTGTTTTTCCAAAAATCATCTACTGAATTTGTTTTTAAAAGTCAGCTTTGATTTTGTCCAAATATGCATGTTTTAAAACATAATGTATTTTTACAAGGCTATGACAATGTTATTTACCCATTTTGCTCTCTTTCAACTGATAATTTGCTTTATAGCTCCATATCCTGAAGTAACATGCTTTTATTGTGATTTCTTCATTGGCTTTAGATATTATGTTTGACACTTCACACAGAATCTGAGGATTTAACTTTTTTTACAACCCCCGCCATGCATATATATACACCTATTTCCCCATGTAGAAATATTATACCCTTGGTTAGTTCAATATTCAGGATTTATAGTATTGTGACTATATAAATGCTATTCACAGGTAACTTATGTAATAAACTATGATTACTCTTCCTTATCTGCACAGAAAAGAAAAACAATATACTATGATTATTGTTAGCCTGGATTTAATAATTTATTTTTATCACTTGTTACATTTATAATGTATTTCAAACTCTCCCCGGATTTGTAAGTGATTTTTCCATATGTTCTAGGAATTTTATCATTTACAACTTACTGAAGAAATTTTCCCCGCTTGCTCCGGTCTGCTCAATTCTGTCTGGTTACTTCTTGGGCCTTCTGCACAGCTTCCTTTTGGGTGCTCCTTTTTCTCTGCTATACTGTGGATTCTCTTTATTCCTCCTTGTATTGGATCTCCTGTTCAATGACTATTAACCTTTCTCTGTCTTGGTTTATTCCTTTGTTTTTTTGGAGCCAATTCTCCAGTAACTTCTTAAGAAGGAAAACATGGGGAAAAGTTTGTGTATCTTAAACAGTTGAAAATATCTTTAACTTCACACTTTATAGTCTAGCTGGATTTGTTATTCTAGGTGGGAAATAATTTCCCTCAAAAATTTGATACATTAGATTGTTGTCTTCTTGCTTTCAATATTGCTGTTACCAGTGCTCTTTTGATTCTTTAGTTCCTGGATGACATTTTTCTCTTGAATGCTTGCAGGAGCTTTTATTTGTAGCGACTATTCCAGAATATCACAATTTGATATTTTCACCCTTTGTGTTGGGTGCTCAATAGGCTCATTTAATCTGAAAATTTAGGATCTTGTATGCTAGGGTTTTATGAGTATTTGGAATGTATTATTTATTAATATTCTTGACATTGGTTTTTCTCTTCTCTATCTTAAACTTCTTAGGCTGCTTTTCTAAACTTCTTAGCTTTTCCATCCTATTTTTCACATTGTTGTCTTTTCTATTTTCTGGAAGTGCTTTTTTTTTTTTCAACTCTACCTTGCAACCATCCTATTGAGATTTTGATTTCTGCTACCAAGCTTCATTTTTAAGAGATTTTGTTTGTTCTCAGAATATTCCCTTTAAAATAACAATCCTATTCTTGTTCATGGATTCAGTATGTTCCTAATTCTCTAAGGATAGAAATGATTTTTTTTAAAATATTTTCTCCTTATTTGTTTTGTCTATTCCTGCTAAATGTTTAAAAAATTATTAGTATTATTTTTAAAACATTCAGTAGCCCTTGGCTATTTGCTCATATATAAGATTTACATACAAAATGCGAGGGTTTGTCCTGGCTGGTGTAGCTCAGTGGAGTGAGCCCTGGCCTGTGAACCTAAAGGTCACTGGTTTGATTCCCAGTCAGGGTACATGTCTAGGTTGTGGGCCAGATCCCCCATTGCGGGTGGATGAGAGGCAACCACACACTGATATTTCTCTCACATGTTTCTCTCCCTCCAGGCACCATGATGGTCTATTCAGGTGTATAAATGCTATAATGATAGTAACCTCATATTTATTATAATAATAATAATAATAATAATAATAATAAACAAAGGTAGTGTCATTGTATGTTACTCAAAAATTTAATGTCGGCTTTTGACATATTATGGAGATAATAAAATCATTCCTTGAAGCCCTGGCTAGTGGCACAGTGGATAAGGCTCCTGCCTGCAAACCCAAAGGTCACTGGCTCAATTCCCAGCCAGGGCACATAACCAGATTGCAAGCCAGGTCTCCAGCCAGGTCCGTAGCTGGAGGCAGATAAAAGGCAAACATACATTGATGTCTGTCTGTCTCTCTCTGCCTCTCTCCCTACCCCTCTCTCTAAAAATAATAAATAAAATCTTAAAAAAAAAAATCCTTCTTTGAAAGTTTCATTCCACTTCTAGAGTCTATTTCACAAGCCCACCCCAGAGACTACATATTTTTAATATTTCTTTGGGATGGCAGTTCTTGTCTTTTTCTGTGTGTCCTTGACCCATTCAGTGAAAAATCTAATTAACCATAACAGCATTTCCCCCAGAGATCAGAGTTATAAATTTTACATGCAATTTAGACTATTCAGAGAACCCCTGATTCCCTTAAAATTTAGATTGAGATCCTCTATTCTGGAAGATTTGTGGGGGGGGTTTGCTTTTTTATATGTTTGTAGACACCACCCTTTTGGATAACTGAATCATTATGGCAAATGATTACTCAGTGATTGCTATGTGCTAGGCCAGACAATGAAGGTGACTTAAAACTTGTATGTGAGTATATGGCCTTCTTCCCCCACTTTCTGGTTATTTGTTATAGCCCAGCAAAAGGAAGTGAGGGTGTGATAGTTGAGACTTGAAGGTGCTAAAAGTTGTTAAACTAGCAAAGAATATTTGAAATCCAGAGTGCTTATTAAGTTATACATATACATATACATATACATATATATATGTAGCTTTTGTCTCTTTTAATCTCTTTATAAACTAGTTGATTTATTTAGAATTGTTACAGAATTGAAACAGTTCAAACTCGCTCTCTTTGGTAGTGGTAATGGAAGAGAAGGTTTTGCATCTGAGTTTCTAAAACAAATTTGACAATGCTAGCAAATACCTCAGAAGGATGATAAGAACTCTGAGTCATCCATCTACTTCACAATCAGCAATATAAGGCCTATGAGGAAAGCAAAGTTTATAGCATAATAAACACAACCGACAGCTAGCTCTTAAGCTATTCAGACATATTTGACTGAATACTATATTTGACATCCGGTTTTCATTTCCCTCAGCCCTTTGATGGGAAACTCACAACTGACTAAGCCCTGTTGGTGGAGTGGAATTCCACATAAGAGAAGTCATGCCTTCGTAACATCATCAAAGGTTCCTGTGTACAAGCCGCTGTACAGAAATTTATTTAAATAAATCTCTTCCATTTCTTTCTCATACCTGGGTGAGGTTTTTTTCACTTCTAGAAGCATTTGTGAAGAAATTATTATGTAGTCTTTGCTATTCATAACAATCATGTAAAGAAAAATTAACGATCCTTTGATGATTCCCTAGTGCCTGCAAGTTATATGCACCTATTAATTCTTCCCTGTTTGTCCATGCCTCTGGTTTCCAAAAGAGCAAGAACTGGCAATTAAAAAAGACACTGAAATTTTTAGATTCAAGCACGGTTGGGAAGCGAATAAGGTTGAGGGAATACAGAAATACTGATGTTACTCATACAACTTTGGAATTTTAAGAAAAAGGATCGATGTGATAATCCATCTTTGAAGGTGGGGCACAGAAATGTAAAGTAAAAATAAAACCTTTCATAACAACATTTCAGTGAAGATAACCAGTAACAAACTTGGCAGAGGTGCTGAATACATTTTTAAATAAAATAACTTCACCCTGAAGTTGAAGTGAGTGAGCATGTTAAGCCCCAGCTCAGGAGGTCAGGGTACTCACAACACACGTGCCAGGACTGATAAGGTTCCCTCAGCCAATTCCCCACAGCGGGAGAGCTCTAGTCCATGATGACAACAGGAGTGTTAATCATTTCCCGACCACGCAAATTTAGTCACATGGTTCTGCTAAAAGTGAAATCGCCCCCTCTGGTTTATTAAATACAGCTAGAAACTTTTAACTCAGCTCATGTTGCAATTTCCCCCTTTTAGGTTAAGCACATGGAAATTTGTTGAGGAATTATTTTTCCGGTACTATTTCCATTAGTTACACAAACTGGGGTTTATCTGATTGTGTGGTAGATGGAAACTTCGAGATTAAAGTCAGTGGCCTAAGGCTGAGGGAAGTTAACCCTGGCTGTGTTTATGATGAGGGTAAGTGAAGGAAACTTTTTGTTGTATTCTTGTGTTTATTTTCTCTTATGCTAGATTATATACACCATAAAATGCAAAAGGCATATTCTTGTAAATTACAGTTAACCATTTATATTTGCTTGATGATTATTTTTAAGTAATCACAGGCCAAAACCAAGCTATTAAAATTCTCAATTCAGCATTCATGCCAAATAAAATTGTGGCAATTTCCTCCTTTAAAAAATGATTATTTTAAATAATTAAACATCTTATTTAGTTAATTGAACTGTTATTGAAATGTCTTTTTGCATTGATGGAAGGTTGAACTGTATACTAAATAAATAGAAGACAATTTTATGTGAACAAAAAGACATAAATAATTTTGACTATTGGAATTGGCCAAGGTAGGACCTGATGGAACATCTGAAGGTAAACTTCATATGTCAAATAATTCTGGTTCTGATAGAAGTGTTGTTTTATTCAACAAGGTAATTATTTTCTATTCAATAAGATCATTCTTTGTTTGCTTCTTGAAATTTATTTGAAGTAGTCATAACTGCTTTAGAAATAAAACTTTTATTAACATTTTAAATAATGCCTTTCCTGGAGAAGAAAATGATATTTGGGCATAATAGGAGGACTTTCATTAGAAGAGTACTGACTCTGTTCTTCTCCATTTAAATTGTGGTGACCTGTCATTTAAAGAAAAATACAACTTTTTCTCCTGTAAGCCTAGAACAAACCTGGACAGAGAGAAGACTTTGTGGAAATAGCTATTGATTATTATTTGTTTTTTAGGCTGCACTTACATGAATGGATTTTATTTATTTATTTTTTTGGTTTGCTTGTTTTTATGAGAAAAACACACAATAAAATGATATTTATTTTATTGCATAATTTTACCAACTAGAACACCAGACTTACAGTGGGTATAAGTATAAAAATAACCAAATTCTTAGAAATAATACTTTGCTGTTACAGTATTGAATAACTAGTGGAAGTTGCAATTATTATACAACTTTAAATAACATTTCTATAATGGATTTAATACAACCAATCAGGGTCTAAGTATAAAGATTTGCGAAGAGAAATCAGGACATGAAAACTCAAGAAGTTCATATTCCAGTTACATGCTTTATTTAGCCATAAATCCAACAACACAAACATTAGGAAGACTCACAACAACACCCTGGCTGGTAGCACGGTGGATAAGGTGCCATCCTGTAAACCCAAAGGTTGTTGGTTCAATTCCTAGTCAGGACACATAACCAGGTTGCAAGCCAGGTCTCTAGCCAAGTCTGTAGCCAGAAGCAGATGAAAGGCAACCATACATTGATGTCTCTCTCCCTCTCTCCGAAAATAATAAATAAAACCTTTAAAAAACAAAAGAGTAAGACCCACAATAACCCATGTTAAAAAACTTTTTTTTTTTTTTTAGAAACAAACTAGTATAATACAGAAAGATAAGTGAGTTGGAGTAGTTTCCCAGGTAAACTGGCTCCATTCTATTCCTGTGTGGCCACATCCTTCCTACCCAATAACTCTGCACCTGAAGTTCATTAGATATGGTCAGCAAACAACAATAAAACCAGAATCTAATGTGTCCTTTTCAACAATGCCAAGGGCTTGCCCTGGATGATGTGGCTCAGTGGTTTGAGCACCAGCCTACACACCAAAAGGTCACTGGCTTAATTCCCAGTCAGGGCACATGCCTGGGTTTTGGTCCAGGTCCTTAGCTGGGGGCATGCAAGAGGCAACTGTTAGACGTTTTCCTCACACATCAATGTTTCTCTCCCTCTCTTTCTCCCTCCCTCCCCCTCTCTGTAGAAATGAATAAATAAAATCTAAAAAAAAAAAAAAGAGACAAACACAAAAACTGGAACTGTGAAGGGGACAGAGCCAGTCTAAGAGCTGTCTCTTTTCAGACTTAAACTGCCCCTTAGCTTCACAGGTTTTTCTGTGAGCAGTTTACACCAAATAGGATGGATTTTAATTATTGAAAAAATATTTTAGAAGATATTTTCTAGTCACTTGTGTAAAATCTTAAGTCAATAACTCAATGATGAATCAAAAAGAAGGTATACAGTAGTTTTTGCTATAAAGGAATTTAATTCGCATCTTTTCCACTATGGATCAAACCATTTCATTTTGGAGAAGTTTAATTAACACTTTCTTTTGAGTGTTTGAAAAATTATAGAAATGGGACATTTTTTTTTTTTTTTAACGACAACATTGCTGCTCATCACTGTGAAAATCTGGAAACAACCAAATCTTAATGACTGGGATAGTGGTTAGACACAGTGGAATATGACACGAAACCAGTCCAAGTTATACTGCTAAGTTTAAAAAAAATCAATCTGCAAAAAATAGTTAATATTTACAACATATATTTACTTTTTCTGTGGTAGTAATTTATTGTATACTTATTTTTTTGTAAAAACAAGTAAATACCAGTATCTACAGTTACACTGTCTGTATGAATATTTACCAAACCATGTATCATGGACACTTTCAGGGGATGAATGAGAAAGATTACTTTTCACCCTGCAGACACTAGAATGTAACTGGTAGGGACATTGTTTTATTTACTGCTAAAACCTCATTGTATATAATAGTGTCTAGCACATAGCAGGCATGTAATAAATAGTTTTGAATGAATAATTATGAAGATATATCTATAATCTTTAATTTTTAAAAAATTAGCATAATTAATTTGTAAGCAGACAAAATCCACAAAATACCTTATTTCTTTTTCATTAAAAACTTACTTAGAACAACTTTCAAAATCACTAATCTCTTCCTCTCATGTTACCTTTACTTCTTTCCCACTTATTGGAATACTTTCTCTCCCTTTCCTAGGTAGTTTTGGTTCAAAGGAAAATGAAAATGCTCTGCTGCCTGTGCTCACTTAAAGATTTTCTGCTTAGGCATCTTATTTTGGGTTTGATGTGAATCCTTAGGAATCCATGCATCTCTTATTCCAGATTGGTGCTTATCTCTTTGTGTGCATGCCATCCTTCCAATCTGATGGCAAACCTTGGTGAATAGAGACTCGGGCTTATGATCCTTCCTGTCCTCAACACCTAGCACAGGTCTTACACACATTTGGGGGATGGTCTTGTTGCTGGGTATTTCTCTGCAAAAGTGTGTGTAGTTCTTAATGATGGTGTACCAGAACACTTTCTCTTCCTAGTGGAGGCATTATATACAGTAGACACTCAGCACATGTCTGTTGAATGAATTAACTGGCATATACGTGTTTTGTACGTATATGGGTGATTGGATTTGGCTCTGAGGGAGATGAGAGGAGGCTGTATCAGCTTAGGATTCTTTTGGTTGCCAGTGACAGAATATCTAACTAAAACTGGCAGTGGCAAGGGGAATGTATTGGTTCACGTTGCAGTTGAATGGTACATGTGGCTTGAGAAATCAGTAGGCACCATGGCTTAAAATGACCTCTTTTTGTCTGTGCGTTTTTTTTTTTTTTTTACTATGTTTTCAAACAGACTTTCTCTTTGAGGTTGTAAAATAGCTGCAGAACCTCCCTCCAGGAACCACATTCTTTTAGAATGCAATCCAGTAGGAAAAAAATATGTCTTCCAGTAATCTTAGAAAATTAAACCGTGAACCTTGCTGAGAGTGGACCCACACTAACTGCAGCCAGGGGAGTTCTGTACTAGTTGTGTGAGCTTCTAGGGCCAGGGGAAAGCCTCAGGCAGGCCAGGTGGGCTGAGACTCAGGGGAAGTGGATCCCCAAATAAAATCAAGGCTGTTGCCGTAAGACAGGGAAATGGATGGCAGATAAACAATGACTGTCAAATGCAAGGGAAGATGATTATTTCATTCTTCTTCCACTCTCCTCAACATAAATATATCCAAATATGAGTAAGTAACAGAACTCAATCAACTCTAGTTCTATTCTGTGCATATAGGTCCTAACAGTGAGAGAGGAGCAAGATGGAAGGATGGAAGAAAGAGCTTCTGAATTGATTAGGGTCAGAGTCCTAGTCTGGATCAATGATTCTCAAATTTACCGCATACTTAGATTATCTGGGGACACTCTTTATAATACTTATATAAACCTTGGTCCATGTGGCTCAGTTGTTTGAACATAGCCCGTGAACACTGAAAGGTTGTGGGTTCAATTCTCCATCAGGGCTCTGGTGTAGGCTGTGGGTTTGGTCCAGTCAGGGTGGGTACAAGAGGTAACAAGTCAATGTGTCTCTCTCATATCTACATTTCTCTCCCTCTCCCTCCCTCCCTTCCCCTCTCTTAAAAAAATCAATAAACATGTTCTTGGGTGAAGATTAAAAAGTATTTATATCATAATATCATGTTGGAGTGCAATTATCAATACCTTTAGGCTCCCAGGTGTATGGTATTATAGACAAGTTTGAGAGCTGATGGTAAAGAGAGATGTTAGAAAAGATTTAGGATAATTTTTTATTTTTAATTGTTATTTATAGAGAGGAAGTCAGGGGAGAGCGAGGAAGAGAAGGGGGACAGAGAGAGAGAACATGAATTTGTTGTTTTGCTTACTTGTGTATTCATTGGTTGCTTCTTGTATGTACCCTGACCAGGGCTCAAACTGGCAACTTTGTGTATAAGGATGACACTCTAACCATCTGAGCTGCCTGCTACCTAGCCAGGGCTGAAATTGTTTTAAAGTACCTGAAACTGTGCCTTGGACATAGCAAATTCTCAATAAATACCTGATAATTTAAAGAGGAAAAGCATATGACAGGATATTTGTGGACTATCTACTATATGCTAGGTATCATGTTTAGTTCTCAATGTACATATCTTTTTTGATATCTTCATAGTCAGGATTTAAAATTTTTAAAAACTGCATTTCCAATGAAGAACTAGAGATTCAAAAAAGCTAATGTAACTTACCAAATGGTCAACCAGAGTAAAACAGGCTTTATAGGTTTCAAATTACATACCCTTTCACAATACAATTGCAGATGTCAGACATGGGTTGAAATGTAAATTCAGATGTTGGGTGTAGCAACCATATTTACCTGAATAAAGAATACTACCTCCAGGACCAGGCCTGCAGGTAGTCCTGGAAAACTGATGAAAGTGACATCATCTATAGCATTGTGTTTTTATAAATAAAATTTTATTAGAACACAGCCACATTAATTTGTTTATGCCTTGTCTACAGCTGCTGTTACACTACAATGCCAGAGTTGAATAGTTGTGATAGACACCATCTGGCTTATAAAGCCTAAAATATTTACCAGCTAGCACTTCACAGAAAATGTGTGCCAACCTGTGACTTTGAGTTTATAGTTTTATGCAATCAGCAGTTCTGAGAAGGGATGAGACTGCCATTATTATTCCAGGACTGATTATAATTCTTGTAGTTGTATGAGTAGGATTCTTCAAGCATCTACACATTCTTTCAAGCAACAAAGACACATTTATTGAGCATCTACAAAGTGCCAAACATTCTGAGCTTAGTTGAAATGCAGTGCAGTAAGTGCTACAGTGAAAAATACGATGCAAGCCCTGGCTGGGTGGCTCAGTTAGTTGGAGCATCATCTCGTAGACCAGAAAGTTGTGGGTTCAAACCCAGGCAAGGCACATACCTACATAGCAGGTTCCATCCCTAAGTCAAGGCATGTGTGGGAGGCCATTACCTCAGTTCCCACTGTGTGGTTATTTATGGAACTAACACTAAACAAGCATCAAAACTCAAAAATGTGTAGTATGTAATGGCTACATGATCTGAGAATGCAGATGTAGTACAACTACTTACAAAGGGAGAGAATTGTGGTAGCACAAGAAAAAGTTTTTCAGATGGTTTTCAGAAATCACAATGGTTGGAAGTATTGGAATTGCTTTTGAGGCTGTTGTTTCTGTAGGGATAAAGCAAATGACTAATTAATGGACAATTAAGTTTAGTATCTTTAAGAACTAGGATTCTTCATGTAGTTGACTCAAGTTTAATAAGTGAAATGAAAAGATTTAATCTTGAATTTGAATTGGAAATTTATATATGAACTCATAAGATATTTTATCTCTTTCCTGAAAATCTCAAGAAATAGTGACTAACCAAGTACCCATGTAGTCTTTCTCAAAACCATTTCCAATAAAATTAACAAGGACTTCCTTTTTTTTAAAGATTTTATTTATTATTTTTAGAGAGAGAGGAAGGAAGAGAGGCAGAGAGGGAGAGAGACATCAATGTATAGTTGCCTTTCACCTGCCTCCAATCATGGACCTGGCTGGAGACCTGGCTTGCAACATGGTTATATGCCCTGGCTGGGGATTCAAACCAGTGACCTTTGGGTTCACAGGCTGGCACCTTATCCACTGTGCCACCAGCCAGGGATATATAATTTTTTTAACACGAAGTTTTTTTGTTTTTGTTTTTGTTTTTAGATTTTATTTATTATTTTTCAGAGAGAGGAGTAGGGAGAGAGGCAGAGAAGTAAAGAGACATCAATGTATGGTTGCCTTTAACCTGCCTCCAGCTACAGACCTGGCTCTTGACCTGGCTTGCAACCTGGTTGTGTGCCCTGGGAATTGAACCAGCTACCTTTGGGTTGGCAGTCCGGTGCCTTATCCGCTGTGCCACCAGCCAGGGCAGGACTTCTTAAAGAAATACTAATTCTAGTTTTAGAGCAGGAAATTAGGTGAGAAAACCCTGGGATATCTTTCCATTTTAGATAACACAACAGCTATTAAAGGCTGCTAGTATTATCTCAAATAACTCAGGAGACAATTTGAACACCTCTCCCCCTACTGACCATATGTGTAATAAATTGAGTTTTTAAAAAAGATTTAAATTTTATTTATTTATTTATTTTTAGAGAGAAGGAAAGGAAGGGAGAAAGAGAGAAAGGGAAACATTGATGTGTAAGAGATATGTCCACCTGGGAACCTGGCCTGCAACTCAGGCATGTGTCTTGACTGGGAATCAAACTGGCAAAAGGTTTGAGCCACATCAGCCAGGGCAGGATAAATTGAGTTTTGATAACGGTAAGAATTATAATCAATTGTAAATTAGTTATTTACTGCTGAGTAGAAATTTCTCCCAAAGCGCTGCTTAAAACCAGGCACGTATATTATATAGCACAGTTTCTGAGACTCCAGAATCCAAGAGCAGCTTCTATAGTTCTCTCAGGGGCCCTGATGAGATTGCAGTCAGGCTGTTTATATGTTCCTTTGAATCCGGGCCTGTAAGATCCTCTTGGAAACTCAAGGCCCTGGATAGGAGACTCTATTCAGTTCCTCACCTGTGGGCCTCTCCATAGGGCTGTTCACAATGTGGCTTCTCCAGGAGTGAGTGTAGAAAGGCACTGAGAGCAGTCCAGTGAGTGAGCACCAAGACAGAAGCTGCAGACTTTTATAACCTGATCTCAGAAGGACATACTACCATTTCGGCTGTAGTTTATGTATTACATAGACCTACTCCTTGAACAATGTAGAAGACCAGAAAGCAGGGATTGTTGGGGACCATCTTGGACTGTGGCTTCCACAGTCTGAAACCCATGACATATGCTTAAACTCCATTGAGTTCACAATCAAAATGTAAAAAAAATCATCAAACAAACTGATTAGTCTTTTGTGGATGACAGAGAACCATGCATTATCTTGAGAACTAGATAAATAAAAGGAAAGAATTAAGCTTTTTCTCTGCCAATGACCTGTAGCATTGGGCAACCAAAGAGCAGATGAGTGAAAGATTTATCTTATAACATTATTTCAACTAATGAAGTAAAATAAGAGGATTGGAATATTACCATATTGCACCCTCCTCCCCTCAGTAAATGAATGAGTCCAGGGATTGGACATGAAATGCTGTGGACAATGAAGAACGGAAGTCAGACATCATGTGTCTGCCATCACGTGTCAGACATTAAGATCACATGATGTGTGATCTTGCCAAAGGAGCTGAACCTGAGTTTGATCAAGCCTCTGGATTCAGCTATCAAATTACAGGAAATGTGATAGGAGGAATATGTTGAACTATATTGTGAGTATGCAACCAGCCAAGTTCAGACTGGGGGAAACCACTATAGGACACAGGACCTGGGTTATTCAATAGAAAAAATGAGAGGAAAGAAAGGTGTGGAACCTGTACATCACAAGAGACATAAAAGACCAATTTTTTTTATTTTTGACAAGATGTAGTAGCTAGGAATGCATACTACATTAATAAAATTAAAAAGAAATGTAAGAATGTTATCTAAGCCAGTTTAAAGGAAGGAAATGATTATTATAAATGTCAAGATTAGTGGCTACTTTGGAAGACGTAAGAGGGCTATAAGGGTGTTTTGGGTGGTTGGCAAAGTTTTATTTCTTGACCTGGTAGTTAGTTACAAGAGCATTTATTTACCTTATAATAATTCACCAAGACATTCCTTTATTTTATGTAGTTTTTCTTTATCAATGTTTTATTTTATAATGAAATGAAGAACATTACTAAAGGTAAAGCGTAAATGTGGTAGAACTTCAAACAGTGGAAAAATGTACACAGAGAAAGGCAGTCTTCTTCCTGACTCATGTTCCCAGAGGTGGCCGGCTGCTGTCACCTGCTTCTTGTGCATCTGTCTAGGGGAGTTTCATGCATGTAAAATCACACACAAATGTGTGTGCATATTATATATGTATATTTATGTATGTGTGCATATATAAATAAATAATATAAAATATATGACAGTATGTTAATAAATATCTAATTCCCTCTCATTTAAAAAGCATAGGAGGTCAAATTAGAATAGTATGCACATAATAGTATGCACCTTTACTTCACAAAATATTTTTTACAGATTATTTTACGTTACATAAGGCCAAATTGGATAAAAACTATAGTCAGTCCTCCTTTCTAGGCTACAGACAATATATTTTAACCTGTAAATTGCAGTTTAAGTAAATGGATACCTTTAAAAAGAATATACCCTATTAAATCACTGGTTATGTCTCTAATTTCTCAATGTGGAGATACCATTAATATTGATTTGAAGATACACATTTTGCATAAAGTTTAAAATTTACTTGTTCTCTTTTTTTTCACCCAAGTTTTCAGCTTACACAAACCTGCTAAGCACTGATTCAGATAAGATTACTTGGGAGAGGGGTGGATTCCAGGGTTAGCAAAGTGCTTCTTCAGCATTTCCCTTGAAGAGATATTTTATGGCAAGTGTTAAAACAACACACCTGTGACTAACCTTTGTGCTTCTTGGTCAATAACCTCCTGTTTATGATAATAACTAGGATTAAGGGAGACAGATGTACTGTCTTCGACAGCCTTTATACTCTAATTGTAGGGTAGTAAATGTTTTCTGGACACCAAATTGTAGTCTTGGTCAAGTGTTTTAACTATCTCCTTATTTCCTTTAATGTTTTCACTTTTTCGGTCACTTAAGTAGTATGTATTGAGTACTTACCATGCAGTTAGCAGCGCGGTGTCATAAGGTACTGAGACAGGAAGTACAAGGACAGGGAGAGTCTTGCTGGGAATTCATGATACAGACTCGCATGAGAAACTGGTAGTGAATAAGACAGTATTATGCAGTCTGCATGTTTGTCACAAGTATGTAAACACATCTAAATATACGCATTGCAAATGTAAAAATACATGTATGCTAAGTAGTATGGCACAGATAATTAGAAAACAGGGAAGACACAGGAAATCACACGTAGAGACAATAAGCCAAAGAAGATAGGAATCTGATTATCAGGCACAATTCCATGCTGTAAAAAGTTCTGGAGCTGAGTTTTTCTTTTTCTTTTTTTTTTAGAAAGAATTATAGATTTACAAGAAGTTGTGAAAATACTAAAAACAGGTTCTTGTACCTTTTCCCCAACTTCCCCCAATGCTAACATCTTACATAACTATAATATAGTATCAAAACCAGCATATTGACTTCAGGTTAACCTCCAGATCTTTTTCAGATTGCACCAGCTTTCTTTCTTTCTTTCTTTTTTAAACTTTTTTTTTAAATTTTTTAAAAAGATTTTATTATTTATAGAGAGAGAAGAAGGGAGAGAGTCAGAGAGGGAGAGAAACATCAACGTATGTTTGCCTTTCACCTGCCTCTAGCTATGGATCTGGCTGGAGACCTGGCTTGCAACCTGTCTATGTGCCCTGGCTGGGGAATTGAAGGTGCCAGCGACCTTCACGTTTGCAGGCTGGTGCCGTTTCCAATGTGCTACCAGCTAGAGCTTCACCAGGTTGTTTTTTTTAATGATTATTTATTTACTTATTTTCAGAGATGGGGGAGGATGGAGGGAGATAGAGACAGAGAGAAACATCAATGTGAGAGGGCAACATTGATCAATCAATTGCCTCTCGTACATGCCCTGACCAGGGACCTAACCTGCAATCCAAGCGTGTGCTCTGATAAGGAATCAAACTGGTGATCTTTCAATCTACTGAGCCACACTGGTCAGGCCCAGATTTCTCCAGCTTTATAGGCTCATGTGGAGTTAAGTTTTGATAAATGAGGTCAGTAGACAGAGAAGAAGAATGAAGAAAAAACAGAGATAAGCAAAGCCTCTGAGGGCAGTTACTTGAAGGAATTGTCTTATTTCAATGAATTCTTAGCCATTCCGCATAATACTATGTAAATCAGCAACACTGCTTTCCTCAACAAAGGTTGGCTCTTTACCACTGCCTTTCACAAATGTTAATCAAGCACTTACTCTTGTTCCTATACCAGTGACCCAAAACATAGGCAGTGTCCCTCTGAGAGATCATTTATTTTCTGTAAGCTAGCTTGTAATTAAGTAGTTTGGAACCCAGAACAGATTTTTCCATGGAAACAGAGGGACATAGACTATGGGTTCCCTGGTATATCTCCAGGTCTGTGTGATTAATTAAAAAGTAATTAATCTCTCTACAGAGCAATATTTATCATTGTTGTACATGGTGGCAGTGGTAGGAGTTAGGGAGGAGGACTCTTCGCTATCTCAGAGGGACTCCTGTCTTAATAGGTGCCATTCTATTTCTACAAACTTCTACTGCACACAGTGGGTAGTATTAAGGAAAAGTGCCTTTTTTGATACTTTTAATTACACAAAGTAAAATCTTTGTGTAATTAAACTTAGCATCTAATCCACAAATTCACCTACTTAGCTATTGGCTCAATAAGAAATGACAGAGGAGCTCCGACCAGTGTGGCTCAGTGGGTTAAGCATCATCTTACAAAGCAAAAGGCTGCCAGTTCAATTCCCAGTCAGAGTGCATGCCTAGGTTGTGGCCAGATTTCTGGTTAGGGGCACTTGAGAGGCCACTGATGGATGTTTCTCTCACACATGGATATTTCTCTTCCTCCCTTTCTTTCTGCCTTCCCCTCTGTCTAAAATCAATTAATCAATCAATAAATAGATAAAGAAATAAAATCCAAAACACTGACATAAGAAACAGAAAACAGGAAGCTGATGAAACCTAAGCAGAAAGATGCTGAAAAGAGAGCTTCCAGGAGGGACTGTACCAGAGTCACCCGAATAATAGAGGTTTTCTCTGGGAGGTGGAATTGCCAGTGATTCATTCTTCGTGGTTCTTCTCTCCCTTGTACCTTTCTGAATTCTTCAAATATATTTTTGCTTTTGTTTTAAAGCTTTTATTTATCTCTAGAGATAAGGGGAGGGAGGGAAAAAGAGAGGGAGGGAAATATCCATTGGTTGGCTCTTGCACACCCCAAAATGGGGACCTGGCCCATTACCCAGGCATGAGCCCTCTCCAGGAATTGAACCAGTGACATTTTGGTTCACAAGCAGGTGCTCAATCCACTGAGCCATACCAGCCAAGGCTACTTGAGGTTTCATATGTGCTAAAAAGGAAGAAATAGTAGCAGATCTAGCTGGTATAAACACACAACATTTCAGTTTGCATGATTGCACAGGTGGCCCCTGTAACTGGATACCACAGAAACAGCCAAAGTCTAAGGTTGGAAAAACATATTTAGTAGGGACTTGAATTAGGAGGTTTTCTCCCTCTATGAATATGACACTTGTAACCTGACCTTCGGATGTTAATTGAGCCATGGCCTTGGGAATCTGGCCAGGCTGTGTGACCCATACTTGTTGCCCAGGGGAGATGGTGCTTTCTGGCCTGAGGAAATACTAGATGGAGGAATATGCCCCACCAGGACCTTACCTTTTCCTCTCTTTCAATGGTGTGTCCTGGTCCACATATAGTTTATCTCTGTGGGTCTCACTGGAGATTGAGAACTTTACCCCCATCCAAAAGCATGAAGTAACTGGCCCATCATGGTGGATTTCAGGGACAATAGGCCTTGGTGCCCTCATTATGGTAGTTCATTGGCCCATGGCAAGTGGTCAGGACTTATGCTATGTCCTCCATTTTCCACACCTTATTTACCATATTGGGGGCCCCAGCCTCAGTTCTTAATCTGGCATATGGGCTAATCAGCCCCACAGGTTGGCCATTTAAATGTATTAACACTTGGGAAGGCATAGCTGTCCACTTGGCCAAGGCAGGTTTTCCAGCTAGTGATTTTATCTATTAAGACACCATTTTTCTGTTCCACTAGCCCAGTTGCTTGTGGTTTATAGGGCAGCTGGAACCTACCCTATAAATTCAATGTTGTGTTCCTTTGCCCATTTTTATATTTCGTGTCCTTTGAAATGGGACCTCTGGTCACTATCTATCTGACAGGGGTACCCATACATCGTACTTAGTACTTAGCTTTTCTAGTCCTTTTATAATATTGGCCTGATTCACTTGCATGGGAAGGTTTGAGTTAAACTGGAGGCAGTGTTGACATGCACCAAAGCACATCGGGAGTCCTCACTCAAGGGAAAAGGGCCTATGTAACACATCTGCCAGTCCCTTATAGCCTTCTAGGTTAGGGGCTTCAGTGACCAGGACTTTTGCTGACTCCAGGGTTGCTGCCCTTAGCTTAAGCTCTAGCACCTCCTCCCTAGCTATGTAGCATTTTACTCAGGTACTTTGATATCTACTTTACTGATTTATCCCATCTTCAGTGTTCCCTGTTGGGTTAGATGCTAAAGCTTGCATTTTTCAATTCCAAGGCATCTACTTCCTGATGACCTGGAGGGTTAGATTCCTTGTGGGGACATGGAAGACAAGATCTGCCTTGAGCTCTTGCAAAATATTTCCCAAAATATTTCCACACGTATTCTCCCCTAAAGGTTGGTTCATGATCACCTGTACCCCTACCCCCGCTACCTGCCATTGTCCAAGTCACAGAGTCAATCCTTTTCAAATGGTCCAAATGTCAGTACACAGGCTCAGCAGCCACGGTTCATGCATGATTACCAACCAGACCACTCTTAATAGGGCTCATTGTTTTTATCTAGATAGTATCTGTGGATCATTAAATGGCAATTGTTGTCCAAGTAGGCAAATTGTGCCAGCTAGGCCTTTAGCCAGAATTTTTCCTATTCCTTCTTTATAGGTTCTAGGGGAATTTGGAGATTCTATATATTAAACAGGGCCTAATAGTTGCTGCAACTCTAAAGACAAAGGCCTATTGGACAGAGTACTCCTCTGCAAATAAGCAAACCATTTAGTCAGCGTAAGTCTGAGTCATAGTGGAGACTGGTCAGTAAACACGCTGTTGATCCACCCCTAAGAGGCTGCACCTGCAGAAGCACTGTATACAAGGTCTTTCCAAAAAGCAACCAGCCACACAATATGAAAGGGACATTTATTGAAGAAGATACAAGATACAGGAAACATTGTACATAGAACAATGACACCTCAGTCCCCATCAAAGTAGGCACCTTGGGACCTCACACAGCTCTCCCAGTCACCATCAGCTGCCCTGCTGTATTTTCCTGATCTCATTGATGGCCTGAAATGTCTTTTCTTTCCATGATGGTGATTTTGGTTTTGGGAAAAGCCAGAAGTTGCAGGGCATCAAATCTGGGCTATAGAGAGGCTGAATCAACTGGGTGATTTAACATTTGGCCAAAAATCTCTGCATGAAACGTGATGCATGAACGGGCATGTTGTTCTGATGAAGCTGTCAGTCACCAGTTGCCCATAGCTTCGGCCTTCTAAATCATCCAATTAGTTTCTGTGGAGGAATGTTCAAGCTTAGTGAAAAATTCGATGCAGATTAGCTGCTCTACTTGCTCAGTCACTTTGAATGTGATGACCACACAGTACACATGCTCACTCAGTAGCATCTACTGACTAGTACACTGAAGTTGTCATTGTTCACACATGCAAGTACCAGTCCACTCTCCTTGGCTGCCATGTTATATTAATGTCACACAAACCATTTTCATTGTAACCAAAGTTACAATGGTTGGCCTTTTTCCAGACAGACCTTGTACATGGCCAGTAACTGACATTCTATTGGGGTATGTCTCTTTCCCCCTTCCATAGTTGGGACCAAAATCCAAGGGGAAGTCACTCTTTTGGTGTTTGTACAGTAATGCTCAGCTCATAACTATTGGGGTTACTGAAATGTCTAATTCAAATGGCAATCCCACCTGGGGGATTCCTAGAGCTTTAATCTGTGACCAGAACTTTTGCTTCCTAAAGGCAGCCAGTTGTTGGGCTCCCCAATCCTATATATATCCCTCCTTAACTAGGTGACATAATGGGCAAAGACATTGTGTTAAATGGGGTATAAGTTCACCAATACCCCCAAACTCCCACAAAAGCCTGTACTGCTTTTACATTTTTTGGTTTGGGGTTGGATTGAACTTGGTCTAGGACAGCCTCAGGGACAACACAGGTCTTACCCAACTATGAATTTCCAAAAAATTTATTGCAGTGTCCAGATCTTGAATTTTCTGCAGATCACTGCCCATCCTCTTTGTTGTAGGTGGTCCACCAAGGCCTATAAGGTTTTCTGTAGGAGAGGCAAACATTCATGGGTTAACATTATGTCATCAATATAATGAGCCCATTTCACAGAGGTTAGGAAGGAAAACAGTGACAGGTTGGGTTGTGTAAATAGCCAATAGCCTTGAGGGAATTCTTGGAAAGTATACCCCAAGTGGGAAACATTTTCTACAGGCACCTTATGGTAGAGGAAGTCTTCAACCCATGCAGAAAATGGGCATGTAACTGCAGAACCTATTGAACTACACTAAGTGACAGTTGAATGAAGTTCACTATGGCTCATGAGGGAATGCACAACTGAAAAATGGGGCTTGCCAGGGTGCATGGAGAAATCAAATCTGTCTTGAGTTTCCCATAGCTCCAACTGTTCATTTAATTTAAGGTCATGGTTTACACATGTTAATTACTCTGATTCAGGAGCAGGCTGCCACCATGTTACAAGGACATCAGAATGGCAAAACTCTGGCTATGAGGGGTCATTTTTGCAGAAGCAGAGTGGACTTCATCCACATGTGCCACAATCTTTAGGTATTTTGTTGCTGTCGCCTTTTCAGGACAGTCAGCTAAGGTATTTCATATACAGAAAGTTAGCTTTTACTGCCCAGTTTCTTTTAACACATACTTATTTTCCCTGTCTACCCAGTACCCACCTTCCCTTCAGCATCCCCACCTGCTTTGTTCATGATAGCTTTTCTGGATAGAGTAATCTTGATTGTAGGTCCTTGCTTTTAATTACTTTGAATACTGCTCGCCAGTCCCTTCTTGCCTGCAAAGTATCTTTTGAGAAATCAGATGATAGTCTTATGGGAACTCTTTTGTAAGCAACTCTTTGCTTTTCTCTTGTTGCTTTTAAGATTTTAGTTTTAACATTTGGCATTTTAATTATGATGTACTTTGGTGTGGTACTCTTTAGGTCCAACTTGTTTGGGATTCTCTGTGCATCCTGGATTTGTATATTTATTTCCTTTGCCATATTAGGGAAATTTCCTTTTATTATTTTTTCAAGTAAGTTTTCAATTTTTTGCTCTTTCTTTTCTCCTTCTGGCACCTCTATGATTCAGCTGTAGGTATATTTAAAGTTGTCCCAGGGGTTCCTAATCCTCTTGTTACTCTTCACAATTCTTATTTCTTTTTGTTCCAGGTGAATGTTTATTTCTTCCTTTTGTTCCAAATCATTAATTTGAAACCTAACTTCCTTCCCATCACTGTTGGTTCCCTGTATATTTTTCTTTTTCTTTTCTTTTCTTTTTTAAAAGTTTATTGTTGTTGTATTACATCCATCCCCTTTTTGCTCCCTATTTTTCTTTATTTTACTTTGTATAGCCTTTACTTCTTCTTTTATTTTGTGGCCACACTCAATCATTTATCTGAGCATCCTGATCACCAGTGTTTTGAACTCTGCATCTCATAGGTTGGGTATCTCAGTTTCATTTAGTTCTTTTTCTGGAGTTTTGTTCTATTCTTTCATTTGGGCCATATGTCTTTGCATCTTTCATTTGGCAGCCTCCCTGTGTTTGTTTCTGTGTCTTGGGTAGAGCTGCTTTGACTCTGTGTCTTGGTAGCATGGCCTAGTGTAGTAGGTGTCCTATAGGGTTGAGTGGGATAGCCTCCCCTATCACTCAAGCTGGATACTGAAGGTGGGTCTTTCATGTGGGCTGAGCACACCCTCCTCTTATAGTTGAGCCTTGGTTGCTGTTGGCACATCAATGAAAGGAATTTACCCAAGCCAGTCAGCTGCAAAGACTGGCTATCACCACTGACAACCAACCTCCACCCTCCATGGAGGATCAACTGTGTAGGGGCAGGGTGGTGGTACTCTGACATGGCCTGTAGCTGTCCACTGGGTGTGCTGGCCCTGGAGTTTCCTGGGTGGTATAGGCCAAGGTCAGCCTTCACCTATGCTTTGTCTGGGGCCACCCTGCCTGCTTCTTACACTTGGGTTGGCGATTCCAGGTAAAGCCAAACTGTGAATCTAAGTTGGCTATTGATAGTACCAGGCCTGGAGCTCACTGAGGCCAGTTGTTGCTTGTTTAATAGGATTTAGAAAGTTGGGAATCATGAGCCAAGACCAACCATTCATATGAAAAAACAGCTTGGGTGGGCCTGTAAATTGAGTGGGGTGGGGTTTCTGGGGATCTCCAGGGCAGGTCAAATAATATTACCCAGGTTGATGGAGTTTCAGATATGGTACCATCTTGTAGGCTTCAACTTGATAGATGTGGTTTCTTTAATCCTGTAGTTGTCAGACTTTCATTCAATTTGATTTCTGACAGTTCTGACTGATGGCTGTTCTGTATTTTAGTTGTAATTTAGATGTGGTTGTGAGAAGAGGTGAGCCATGTCTGTTTGCTTACACTGCCATCTTGTTCCTGCCTCCTTACTTTTTTCTAGGACATAAATCAAAGTCATTAACTTGAACTTGAGGTATATATGCAATATATGCATAATTTTATGCAAAATACTTTTCATAAGTAATATATTTTAAAATATTGGGACTGAATAGCTATACTGATTTATATGTTGATTTACTGGAATAAGAAGAGAAAGCATTCAACTAAGGAGAGTTATACGCATAATAAAGCTCTTAAAGTTAAAAATGTCTTCCCTTCCCTTTGTAAATATTTACCACAGGCTACACAATGTCCTGAGAGGATTCATTACATGGAAAATGTTAATCATGGCTTTAAGACCTTGCTTTGGCAGAAACTAATGAAAAAGTAATTGCAAGATGAAACTTCATCTTTATTTTCAAATAAGTGGTCTTAAATTTTCTTTTTTTCCTACTTTATATTTTTTGTTTATTCTTTTACAGTTGTTACCATTTTCCCCCCTTTTCCATTCTCCACCCAGACTATGCCTCTAACTTTTCTTCGTATAGAAAAAGTTTAAATCAGTTTACTATAAATGCATCTGAACCATTGATTTTTGCAGCTACTAGGTAAGGTCTAGCACTTTGTTTATACAAAGTTGATGAGAAGAGATTAGTCTAATCTTAAATTGTGACACCATTTATTCAAGTTCTTGGTAAATCTTTTGCCAATAAGATCTCAGCACGCCTGAATATGCCACTGTTGATCTTCAATTAAAGTTAACTTCAGAAACTGAAGGATTTCTTTTATAGTCATGTGTTCTCTAACATCTTTTATTAGCAAAACTTAACAATCTGGCTTTCCTTAGGTCCTCATGGGCTACCATTTTATACAGTTCTTTTCTAATTACAGAAATCCTTTTTCTGTACTGTCCACAACTATTACAAACTCTGTGTTACCATAGTGAGTATTCCAGGATGACCAAAGAGATTCTTGGACACCAATATGACCTATTAGAAAACATGAATTATTAATCACTATCTCTTCTGCATTACTCCCTGTTAGTAAAGGATGGTAGTTTTTCCTGCATTGTTCAGCCCAACATTGATAAATTTGTGCTCCTGGTGATTGAACAGTCTCCATATACTGGTGAGAATTCTTCTTCTCAAGCAACCTACCCCACCTCCAGCCACTGGCTCAGGTGGATGGGGAGGAGAGAGTACCAGTCAGAGCCTGCTGCTGCTGTTGCTGTTGTTGCTGCTGCTGCTGCTGCTGCTGCTGCTGCTCCTGCTGCTCCTGCTGCTCCTGCTGCTCCTGCTGCTCCTGCGCTGGCCACCAACCACTTCCTAGGAACTGGAGAGAGGACAAAGTGCAGGGAAGCTTGCCATGGTGCAAGGCCCAGTCACTGTGGCTGGGGCACTCTCCTGGCTCCAGGACATGGTGCTGCGCTCTCTGCTGCCTGTGTTGAACCTGTGGACCCCAAGACCTTCCCCAGCTGCTATGGTGATGGTGACCACATGGGTGGGGGCAGTTTATTTCTTAAAGTTATGTTTAAGTCACCCACAAAAACTTCATGACACTTTGAACGAAATCAACTATCATTATGTTATTGGTTTTGCTGATAAATTTATAAGCATAGGTCTTTCTTTCTTGGCAGAAAACTTGTTATAATATCTTATCAGAAGCAGACCCACACTCCAAGAACACTTTGTCTTTTTAACAGAGAAAAATAATTTGCATCAACTTACTTTTGATATTTAAATGCAGTACTTAATTAAATCCATTTTAATTTTGGCGTGGCCACACTGAAACCAGGAAAGTGGTGTTCGTGCTGCATGTCATCTACCAGACCCAATAAGCAGAGACAGGGATTGAATTTTTATGGGTGCTTTATTCAGATGGTTGGCAATCTGAGAAGACAGTGGGTTTGCACCCTAACAGACTATCTTACATTCCATTATAATCTGGCTCTTTTATAAGGAGAAGAAAGGTATAGGTAAGGGGTTCGGAATTCAGGGAAAAAGTTAATCAGATGCAAGCTGCAGCATTCTTTCATCTGTGGCCTGGGTAGTGGCCTTTGTGTCCTGGGCAGTGGTCACCCTGGAGTATAATGGCTCAGATACCATCTTGATTACTTGCAGTCCTCTTGAGGCACAAATGTAGAACTGCTTATGGTTTCCTGGAGTCAAGGTGGGTCATCCCTCCAGTTCCTAAAACAAGAGCTTTTTACATAAGTTGATTAATAAGCTTATCAGTTACCTGGAACTAAAATTTTCTAATATTTGAGTCCCCCATCAATACATTAAAATTTCTTCTAAAAAATTTCTTTTCCAGAAACCTACAATTTCTTTTCTTTTTTCCTCCTTCCTTCCCTCCCTTCCTTCCTTCCTCTTTCTTTCATTTTGCATTTAGATATTGTCCTATTTTTCCTCTTTCCATTTCTGAAATAACCAGCCTCACTTTGTGAGAAACAGGGTAGCAAGTGACTCTCAAACTAGGCTAAATCACCATAGAATGGTTAGGCCAAACCAGAAGTAGATCAGGAAGTTTCTGAGTAAACAGGATAACAAAGGAAGAGCTAGATTAAATAATTGAGGATGTGCACAAAGGGCTAGGGACTTCAGCAGCTCATCAAGGGTAGCTCTGAGAACAAAGGAAAGGAAGGATGGCCACATTCATAACAAAAGTCGTCCGCACTAGAGCTTAAACTGCCTAATCATCATTTTAGACATGATCATACCATATTTTGACTCTGAGGCACTCAGCCAATAAGGAAATGGGGGTGGGATTGCTCACGTCAGATAAATTCACCCTATTCTCCTACTTTGGTGTGCCTGCCTACCAGATACCACCAGGCACCTGTTCTTGCAAGTACACAAATAAACACCTCACTTTTGATATACCCCTGACTTCGTTGTCCATTTGTTTTACAGACTGGGTGAGAACATTTCTCACAACTTTGGGACAAAATTACTTTCCTTTCCCTCAGTAATACATCTCTATACCTATACCTTCTGTTACTGAAAATATATATTATGTTCCTTTCATCTTAATTAGAATTCTTAACTCTGATAACGATAAAGACATATCTGTTTTAATTGAACCAACAAACTTAGACTAGCTTTTATTTACTAAAAATTTATCTTAGAGCATATGAACTTGAAAAGCATTTGGTTTAGTTCCTGTTATATTTTTGAGAATTTATATAAGCATTTGTTTTTTAGGCCTATTAGAGGATTTTTCCAAATGAGCAAGCCATCTGGAGGTCATATCACATGAATATAATACTTATCTAGGCACAATGGACATGCCAACAGATGAAAACAGAGACCTCATAGCTTCCAAAAACAGTTCAAATGGCCCTTTCTCCTTTTCCAGTCTGAGTTTTGACGCTCCCCATAGCCTGGGCACAGTTCTGAGACAGATCACGTTCTCCTAGATCTACAATAGATTCCCTCACATCATAGATGTCCTGTACTACTGTGTGTAGAATCTTTGCTTTCATTTCTGACGTAAAAGTGGCCCCAGAGCACAGATTACCTGGCACATGTCCAGCTCTCTAAGAATCTGTATTTCTTCCATAGATTTCCAAAGATCCACTTGCCCAGGAAGAGCTCCATTATTTGGCTAGGCTTTCCTGCCAGACACAATGGTCTGATTTCTAAGGAAGTGGATTCTTTGAATTCCTTGGGCAGCATGTGGCCACTTTGAAAGGGCAGAGTGTGTAGTGATGTTACTATTTTTTTTCTGCTTTCTTCCCCATTAGAGAAATACCATCTCTGGTTGTGTCCCACAGCTACATTAGCCAGACAGGAATATAAACCTGGCCCAACCTGGTTTAGTCACAAGTGCTTGGACCCTAGGTCTGTGGCAAGCTGTGTCCTGCATTAAGCAAAGCTACGTGTTAAAGCTGGTTTCTAGTCAATAGTTTTGTTCTTCAACTCCATCAGCCAATCCTGATGCTAACAGAGTTGCAGACATTCTAATCTCTTTCTCTAGTTTCAGTTCTTCATCTAACTTTTATTTCTGTCTAACTTTTAATCTTGGCTTCTGCCTCTAGCCCGTGGCTGTGGCCACACTGTTTTGCTGACCCACAACATATAATGCACAGTAAGACTACCCAGTGTTTTCAGGGCTCCCCTGTATTCATGTAGCCTTCCACATGCTTCCAGCATGTGGGCCACCCTTGCCTGCAAGAAGTAGATGGCTAACCATGGATTCTCCCCATGAATGTCTTTTTCTAAAGTCTGTCTCTTCAGTCTCCTGATTAGTTACTTCTACAACCAATCATACTGGATTAGTTTATCCTAATGACCTCATTTTAACTTGATTGCCTCTATAAAGAGCCTATTTTAAAATAAAATCACATTCTGAATCATTGGGACTATTACACCAGTGTACACCAGCATATCTTTTTTGGGGAGACACAATTTAATGAATGAACAAGGATGGTGGAAACTTGATAAGAGCATAAGAGAAAATGGATGATTATGGGCACTGTCTTCCTAGCTCACATCATGATCTGGAAGCAATTCTAGTATAGGCTTCCATAAGTTAAGGTAAGTAATAGAAGGAAAAAACAAAATACAGAATCATTAGAAAAGTAGAAACTTTTAATTTGGGGGATTGTTAGTATTCCAAGACTATTCTTTCCAAATGGGCAATACAAAATTGGTGGCAGAGAGGTCATCAGGTCATAGCTAACTAGGGCATATTGAGCTGTAGGATAGCATGTTTGGGAGGTACCAAAAACAGATACCCATTTTTTAGCACATTAGTTGATAATTCCCTGCTATGAGACCACAGCCTTTGTTTCCTTAATGCTTCTGAAAAGAAAGTGGTGGCCCCTTAAAGTGAAGACCATGGACCAGAGATGATAATATACCATAATGGACTGGACAAGAAGTTTCTTGTGTTGCCCCTTCTTCTTCTTGGTGCAACACACACATACACACCCCAAACAAACAACCCTCCCCCCGCAAACCAAACCATTTATTTCTCATTTTCTTCCTTGGAAGAAGCTTGGAAGTATTACTGTGCAAAAACCTAACAACCCTTACCCCTATCCAAATAAAGGAAGCCAAACTAAAACTGTGTCTAAGCTTGAAACAGTTTTCTTTTGGTGAAGAATACATGTATTGGAAACTATCCCTTAGTAGTCTCCAACTTACTGGGACTAATTAGGAACTTTACACATTAAAACAATTGTTATATTCATTTTTCCCTGCTGAAAAATCAGCTGTTCCTTTCCATTTTGAAATCATTAGGTTGACCTTAAAAGTTGGAGCAGAATTTTATAGCCATGTTAGATCAGGAATAAACCATTCACAATGTGCAGGGAATTCTGACCAAAAAAAAAAAAAAAGGAGAAAAGAATGGGAAGAGAAAGAAAACGATAAGGAATGCAACCAATGAAAAATTAAAGCATTATTTATGTTGATAGGTGTTACCAATAGTGTTTCAGGTACTATTTCATTTTTGATTGTTTCTCCTCCTACAAACTCAAACTCCTTACAGACTGGACAATGTCTTATTCATCTTTGTTTTCCCATCACCCAGCAGGATATTTGACAAACAGTATGTGGTCAGGAAATATTTGTTGGCCTCAATCAAGCCACAGTGAGCATTCTGAAATTTAAATTTCATAGTTAACCTCTGGATATAGGTATATTATATGGACAGAAGACTGTCACAGACAAGCTTTTAAGTTAAATTATGGAAAATATAGACTCCTGGGCCCCACCCTAGAAATTTTAATCCAGATGTTCTGGATGTGTGTGTGGGTGTGTGTGGGGGTGAGGCCTGGGAATCTGCACCTCCAATAAATGCCTTGGGTGATTTTGACACAGTTTGGGAACCAAAGGCATCTTATAAACTAACACAGCCCTGGTATTGCCTTATTACCATAAAGCTTGACCTGAAAAGAATATATGAGCATTCTAACATGTAAATTTACCAAAGAGATTAAAGGAGAAGACAGTAGTCACAGACACTTGCTCCAAATGTCTGGTCTTCTTGGTGGGTCTGCAGATCTCTCAGAGTTCCCAGTCTCCAGTGCAGTGAGAGACCTAACAGGGAAGCTATGAGGAGAGGAACACCAATCAAGAAGTATTTATTTGCCTTAGGGGGGCTTTGACCCCTTTTAACACTTACAGATCATTAGCATTATGGAGATAAGGTAAATAGGAAAAGGGATCAAGTGTGTTCATAGAAAAAGAAAAACAGCAAAATGTTAATACACACATGAGATATGCAAGTTTTCTAACAGAAGAATGTTCATTAGCCATAGCCAGGTGGCTCTGTTGGTTGGAGGTTGGAGCCTCATTCTGTACATCAAAAGGTTTCGGGTTAAATCCCCAGTCAGGTCACATACCTAGGTATCAAGTTTGAGCCTCCCTCCCACCCCCACCCCTGTTGGAAGGCAGCCATTGATGTTTCTCTCTCTCTAAAGCAAACAAACAAATAAACAATACATTCCAGATGAGGATTTAAAAAAGAAAGAAATGTTCATTAAAACCACATTGCCATGGTTTGATTCAGTTTGAACGTTTCAGTTTCAGTTCACTGAGTCACATCAACCATGTTTGATTCCCAGTCAGGGCACATGCCTGTGTTGCGGGCCAGGTATCCAGTTGGTCCCCAGAGATACATTAATGAGAGGCAACTCATTAATGTATCTCTCCCACATTGATGTATCTTTCCCTCTCTTTCTCCCACCCTTCTTCTTTCTTTTTTTTTTTAAATTTTTTCCTTTTATTTTATTTTTTTAAAGATTTTATTTCATTATTTTTTAGAAAGAGGGAAGGGAGAGAGGCAGAGAGGGAGAGAGACATCCATGTATGATTGTGTTTCACCTGCCTCCGGCCACAGACCTGACTGGAGACCTGGTTTGCAACCTGGTTATGTGCCCTGGCTGGGGAATTGAACCTGTGACCTTTGGGTTTCACAGGCCGGCACCTTGTCCACTGTGCTACCAGCCAGGGCAGTCTTTCTAAAAATTAATACATAAAATATAAATATGCACACACACATTGAGGCCCTGGCTAGGTAGCTCAGTTGGTTAGAATGTACTCTGGATAGGTCAAGGTTGTGGGTTCCATCTCCAGTAAGGACACATACAAGAAACAACCAATAAATACATAAGAGGAACAACAAATTGATGTCTCTGTCTCTCCTTCTTTCTCTTTAAAAGTCGATTAAAAAAAAAAAAAAAAACACACATTGAGAAATGGGGGTAGGATGGCATCAGTTACCTGTGTCTTCAAATGTGAGCTCACTGGGCAGATATTTAGAATAGACTAAGTAGGTAGGTGACCCTAATTTGAAGCCAATTATCAGGAGTGAATAACTAGCATTGTTAATGACAACATTTGTAACCTGTGAGCATCACTTCTGCCCATGTACTGGGGCCCACCCATAGTCACCACCCACAGTCTTGGTCAAGGCGACTGAGCCAGAGGAATCCATAGAAAATACATCAGGAAAGCATTTGTATGGTACTTTATAAATTTCCTTTTCTCAGTATAACCTCCAAGGAAGGTGGGTTTACTCGATATCATTCCCAGTGCATAGCTAGGTGAACTCAGACCCAGAGGGCTCACCTGACACACCCAGTATAACTCCTAGGTAGTAAAAGCTGTGCTGTTAGGTTACATCTCATGAGTCCTCCCTCACCATACTGACTCACTCACTAAGCGCAATGCAATACAGTACCATAAAATATTATCTGCGATGAGTGTCAACATCCCATTTGACCTACACTCTATTCCTTTGACTTAGACTGGGTCGGAATCGCCTCCTCTCTACATACAAGGTAACTGAGGCCAAAAAGTATTAATGACAAATGTACTGCGCTGTAAAAGGCAGCGTGTGTTGTAGGTGGAGCCCAGAATCTGACTCCACAAGTCAGAAGCTCAGACAGGCTTTGGTAGCGGAGCCTGCAAGTCAAAGATGAGAGCCCGACCCACTGTAGAGCACTTACAGGTAAGCAGGACTGCGGCAACGCAAAGGGCCTTAGGCGATTTACCCAGAGCCCAGGGCTCTGGGTGGCAGTGGGTGGGGTTAGTCTCTCTAGTATCTGACTAGGATCTACCATAACTAAGACTTGGAGCCTTTTCTCTGGTCTGCCCCCGAACCCGATGATTCTATCTGGGGTTTCTGATTGTGTAGGGCACTAGTAAGCGGCGGATCCCCTGTCATGGGAGCTGGAATGGGGCCAGCGCAGAGGTGGGTCAGAGCAGGAACCTAACGGGGTCCGAGGTTCAGCTTAGGGAGCGGGGACAAGTCAGTGGACAGGAGGCAGCTCTCTGGTGCCACTCTGGCCAGCGGCAGAAGAGGCAGGAACGTGGCGTGCGCCCGGAGCAGGGAGGAGGAAAAGGTGCACTTCGAGCTCCCCGGGCCACTGGACCCTGGGAGTCGCAGCACGCCCAGCGGCGGAGCCCCGGAGCCCGGAGCCCGGAGCCCGGGAGTCCAGGAGCGATGAGAGTGCAGGTCAAGGTAAACGCTGGCCCCAACCCCCACCGGTGCTCTTCCCGGTAACTGCGCGGCCGGGAACTCGCAGCCTCAAGCTCCGTGCCGGGTTCTTTCCATGGCTGGCGCTTAGCGAGCGCAACAGGAAGTTCTGGGGGCTTGGAGAGGGAGGGCGACCCTGCCGCAGCCGGTGACGCTTGGGAAAGAAAGTGAGCTGGGGGAGTCAGGGAGAGGAGTGGAGACCCCGGCAATGCTTTGGTCTCCAGTAAGGTGGCTAAACCTCAACCTGGCTACCGCTTCACCTGTTTCGTCTGGACTGGTACACAGATACGTGTAAGCACTCCTTACTGAGTACATGGTATTTTAGGAATATACAAGTGCTGGATGAGCTTAATTTGTTTCCTAGTTCTACTACTAGCTGTGACCTTGGACGAGCTACTTCATGTCCCTGCTTTGGCGTTTTCATCTGGAACATGAGATCATAGTTATAATTTGGAGATTAAATGAGATGCTATATATGCAATACACAGAATAACAGTGCCTCACAAGTCGCAGGAATTTGTGCTTATTTCATTCTGTCAATAATCCTTTCACTAATACTAGGCCGTCTATGTATCTTTGTTCACTCCCTTTCCCTCACCTTCCATTGGTTTACAGGAGGGAAGGAAAATGAAACTGAGGGAAAAAAAGTTCAGATTTGAACCCAGGTCAGTGCTTTAAAATACTAAGAGTATGGATATTCTATGTATAGATGCCATTTTGATTATTCTAGGAAGAAAGTGGATAACCTTTATTTGTCACAGTGGAAACTGTGTCCTTCAATTTCTCTTTCCCTGTATGCAAAACTCTGTTGTTTCATTTTTCATCTGCTTTGGATTTTGCCAGTGTTAGTATCAGCATTAGGTAGTCTGCCTTACCTGGATTCTGGGTTTAGATTTAAGAGTCTGTTTAACAGCTTTTTAGGTCCCCCATCTCTCCTGCCCCACTTACTTCTAAAATATTTGATATAAGACTCCGAATAAGTCTTCTCATTGGGGCTAAAATTGGGGACTAGTACCCTCAGGTAGTATTAAACTTGTTTTGATAGATAAGGTTGTGAATAGCATTTGAGTTGTTTGTACCCCAGAGAGGAGGAGAGAGACCCAGATAGCATATTGGTGATGTGCCACAAATTTTGGTCTTTTAAAAATATACTTTGGGGGGAATGGGTGGGTGGGGAGGAGGACAGAGGGGAGCAAAAAGGGGATGGATGTAATACAACAACAATAAAATTAAATATATATATATACTGGCCCTGGCTGGTGGGCCAGTGGATTGAGCACCAGTCTGCAAACCCATAGGTCACTGATTCGATTCCCAGCCAGGGCACATAACCAGGTTGCAAGCCAGGTCTCCAGGCAGGTCTGTAGCTGGAGGCAGGTGAAAGGCAACCATACATTGATGTCTCTCTCCCTCTCTGACTCTCTCCCTTCCCCTGCTCTCTGAAAATAATAAATAAAATCTATCCATATATATATATATATATATATATATATATCCCAAGCTACCAAGCATTTGTTAAATTCTGAACCTGACATATGTGTTTCCTTCTTTTCTTTCTCACTGGGCTTTTTTTTTTTTTTTTTTTTTTTTAAGATTTTATTATTTCCATAGAGAGAGGAAGGGAGAGAGGTAGAGAGCGAGAGAAACATCAATGTATGGTTGCCTTTCACCTGCCTCCAGCCATGGACCTGGCCTGGAGACCTGGCTTGCAACCTGATTATGTTGCCCTGGCTGGGGAATCGAACCAGCAACCTTTGGGTTTGCAGGCCAGCACCTTATCCACTGCGCTACCAGCCAGGGCTCTCTCACTGGGTTTTTAATCATTGGTTTTTAGTACAGGTCAAAGAACTCAAACATTCTCAGAATGACTTTCGTCACACTTCTGGTAGAAGCATACAGTGTTGGAAGTGGAAGTGGTCATGCTACTTATAACTCACTTATTTCTTTGAGTCACATCAGAAGTCTACATGACAACTATTTCCTGTAAACGCCCCCCCAAACCCATCATTGTCAGATAAAGTATTCTGATGTGAGTCTCAGTTGTGTTTTTTTTTCTTATTAAAAATATGAAATGCTTCAATGAATTTTTGTATCATCTTAGGCAGGAGCCATGCTAGTCTCTATCAGTCCAATTTTAGTGTGTGTGTGCCACTAGAGTGAGTACTCAGTTGTGACAGTTTTTCTTTTTCACTTTTTAGTTTTATTGACATTGTATATACACATCATTCAGAGTCAAATAGTTTCATTGGGTTTATTCCTGAAAATAGCAGTTTATTCCTCCATCATTTCCTGCATTTTGGCAAGAGCAATCATGTTCATCTCTTTTAGCTACTTGGTATTTATTCACACCTCTAAATAATACCGTTATTGCTCCTTCAGGGTTAGCCATAAGGAATTGTCTTTCTAGCATGGAATATGAACATGTAGCTTATTTTTTTTAATGTTTTATTTCTGTACTTACCCCTCATGTGCATCCCTCCACTTCCTACCATTTATACTCAGAGTATAGTTATCTCATAATTGTTAGCTAGGTTAGTATTTGATTAGGTCAACATTATTATACCTTCCTATACACTATGAAGAGTTGAGTAACTTTGCTTTTCCTCCAGAGTGTTCTTTCTGTGTGTGCTTGCAGAGTTTTCTATGGAGTTTTCACGAATTTAATTGCAAGTTCTTTGCTGATTATCTAAATCTTCTCTCAAAATGTGCCAGTGCAAAAGCTGTTGAGTCAATCGCATCATCTTGAATACAGCATTCTTACCTGCTTCGGCCATCCCCACCGGTTCCTCTTGATGTTTGATGCACAGCTATTATTTTGGGCTCTCTTGATCATTATGTTGGGGATTCCCTTTGCTTCTCTGTTATTCAAACAGAAAATTTTTTTCTACCCTTTTTCTTCATCCTCCTTCTACCCAAAGGTAATCAAACTGTTGAATTTAGAGCATATTACATAGGTATATTATTACATACATATGAAGGTCATCCCAAAAGTATTGAGGCAATGTCAATATAATTGAAACAACATGGCTGATACTTTTGGGACAGATCCTCCTGTTTGTAGTTTAATTTGTATATCTGTTTTTACATAAAAGAAACCACACTCTTTATGTGATTATGCAATGTGATTCCTTTAAAAATAGCTCATGGGGATCTTTCCATGTCAATATATATTGATGCTTTCTTGAATGATATGTTCAGATAAACTGGATCAATGAGGATCATGTGTACATTTTCTTGATTTTCCCCTCATGACCAATCATTCTTCTAGCTTCATTCAGCTAACACATATTTACTGAGGGTCAGCTATGTGCTGGGTCCTGTTCCAGAACCTAAGGATGTACAGTGAACTAAACTTTTATTTTTGAGTTGGAGAGGAATGGTGAGATGCCTCTTGATGATGGAACTAAGCTCAGCTGCAGGTTTAGTTAGCTTGTTTTTCCTCTCACGGAGTGCAGACATTACAAAACCAAGTCTTTCTCTGTTTCTGTCGGTGTCTCTTTCACGGTAGGAAATCATAACCATTGCCAGTTGATCTATGTAAGTTGTGTGCTACCTGAGCAACAGAATTATACCCCTGAGATATAAAAATAGACTTCCTGAGTTAATAGAATGTGGTATAGTCATACATGTACATATACATGTATATATGCATATAATGGAACATTGTTCACCCTTAAAAAGTAAGGAAATTCTGACACATGCTACAACATAGCGAAATGGGAGAAGATATTATGCTAACTAAAGTAGCCCATCACAAAAAGATACTGTATGAGTCCAATTATATGATGTATCTAAAGTAGTCAAATTCGTAGACAGAAGGGTAGAATAGAGGTTGCCAAAGGCTGGGTGGAGAGGGGAAGTGGGAAGTTGTTTAACAGGCATAAAGTTCCAGTTTTGTAAGATGACAAGACTTATTTACATATGTTTAATAATACCACACTGTACTCTTAAAAATAGTTAAGACGGTGAATTCTGCATTAATTGTATGCAATTTTACCACAAATAAGGAAAAAATGATTTTCACACAAAATCCACAATGTGATTTGTCCTAGACTCTTAATGCATTGTCTGAATGTACTGCTTTCAACTGGGTTCAGCTTTTGCCTGGAATCTGTGACTTTTTTGGCTTGTGTGGTGGGGTAGCAGTGGGCTTCCCCAGGAACTTTCTTCTGATGGTCTTGGCACCAGAACATTTAGTGGGTCCCCTGGTTGGGGGCAGCCCAGTGCTGCTTCCCCTTTCTTTTCATGAGTATTGGTACTTCTCTATCTCTGGGGAAGCAGTTCCTCAGTTGTTTACAGACAAACTCCAGGACTATTTTGAGTGACTGTTTCTGAGTGACATACAGTTGGGAGCAGTGACAAGTGGTCATTGTGCTTGTCCCAGAGTTTGCATTCTTTCTCAGGGTTTGGAAATATGCATCTCTTAAACAATATACCTGTCTATTTTGCTTGGAAATGTAGATCTTTACTCAGTAGCAGAGACAGGTGCTTTCCCAGGTCCTGGTTTTTCTGGATTTTTCTTGCTGGCATTTGCTCAGTGTGTTGGCTGTGGATGTTGAAATGGTCCAGGACTAGATAAAGGTCATGTATTTGGGATTGCATCTGCTGGGTGTTTTGACTGGACAGATAAACCTGGATGAATTTGAATGTTCTTTTGTCTTCCACCTCTCCTTAAATTATGCGTGGCCATTATATTGAATTTTCTTTCAGGCACACTCAAAGCACAATGGGATGAATCACTGTGGACAACTAAAGTTCTCTTTTCACTTTACTGATTGTGGACTTAGAGACACTTTCTTTAATAGAAAAAGTTTTTTTATTAATTGATTTTTAAAGAAAGAGGAAGGGGAGGAGGGTAGAGAGAGAGATTTGTTGTTCCACTTATTTATGTATTTGTTAATTGATTTTTGTATATTCCCTGACTGAGGAGTAAACCCACAACCTTGGTGTGTTAGTACCATTCTCTAAACAACTGAGCTACTGGGCCAGAGCCTGGAGCTTCTTCTAAAACATCATTATTGATGTAAGCGAACCACTTATCCCAGGGGGGAAAAGCATCCCTGCCTGTCAGAAACTTGTGCTTTTTGTAGCAGGTCTGCTGGGTGAACTTGGAGAAAACATACTTGGGATTTTTCTCCCCTGCCCATCAATATTTTCTATTTTCCTAGCATTGAGATCTGTTTGGGTATGAGCCAGGGGGTCCTGCTCAAGCTGCTCACACAAACCAAAAGGATTTAGGGTGAGGCAAAACTTCATTTGCATTTAGAAGATCATACAGTGTTAAAAGTATATGTCATTTTGGAAAGCCTAGCATAGTCTTAACTTTCTCATGAATTTCTCTCCATTGCAACCGAAAAGGGGGCAGACTATAGTAATGATAAACTCTCTAAAATGTTAACAGGGAGGTGGAAGAGGAGAGAGAAGGACCAAAAGTCAGAAAAGGCAGTTTTACTGCTGACTACATGCCTTCGTAGTCTGTTTTTTTATCTATAAAGCAAATGGCCACCATTTATTGGCCACCTCTTTTGGACATATTGAATTGGAGGTTCCTTTGAAAATCTGATGATAGCAATAGTTCAGGGATGGAAAAACTCAAAGTAGAGTGGAGATCCTACTTGGTGGGGACTAAGATGAGCTGGTGAATGCAAGCTGTGTCAATAAATGGCTGTCCACCTGTCCCTGTTAGACTGTTCCCAATTGGAACACAAGCCTAATATTGTCATATTGTTCTTTTTTTTTTTTCCTTACTAAAGAAAATTCAGATGTACAGATTCTTTCCTGCATGTGGAACCTCTTGGTCTTTACACTTTACTAGTTGCTTCAAAGGGTTTTAAATGTATTTTATGAGTGGATCAAAACATAGTTATGGCCTGCCTTCTGTCTGTGGACAGAAATATATGTATATTTTGTTTTCCACTATGGGTTGGCTTTTCTCTGCTTCTCTATTTTTGCCTGTGCCAATCTCACTTCAAAAATTGTTTAAAATTTTTTTTATTCATTATTTTTAGAGAGAAGGGCAGGAAGGGAGGAAGAAAGGGAGAGAAACATCAATGTATGGTTGCCTTTCATCTGTCTCCTGCTACTGACCTGACTGGAGACCTGGCTTGCAACCTGGTTATGTGCCCTGATGGGGGATTGAACCAGCAACCTTTGGGTTTGCAGGGTGGTGTCTATCCATTGAGCCACCAGCCAAGGCTCCTTCAAAAAATGTTATTGAGATTTATTGAGATATATAATTCATATATCATATTATTCACTCATTTAATATGTACAATTTAGTGGCTTTCAGTATATTCACAGAGTTGTACATTCATCACCACAGTTAATTTTAGAACATGTTCATTATCCCAAAAAGAAACCCCATACCCTATAGCTAGCTGTCTGCCCCCAGTTTCTCTATTCCACCAGCCCTAGGCAAGCACTGATCCACTTTCTACCTCCATAGATTTGTCTATCCTGGACACTTTATATAAATGGACTTAAAATATGTATTTTATTAAGATTAACTTCTTTTACTTAACATAATATTTTCAAGATTCTTCTATATGGTAGCATATATGACTACTTTATTTCTTTGTATTGCTGAATAATATCTCATTGTATGAATACAACACATTTGTCCATTCAACAGTTGATGGATATTTAGGTTGTTTTCTGCTTTTTGGTTATTCTGAATTATGATGCTATGAACATTGCTGTACAAGTTTTTATGTGGATATTTGGTTTTATTTCTCATGGGTAGATACCTAGAAATAGTCTGCATCTACTATGTGGTAATTTTGTGTTTAACCTTTTGAGGAATTGCCAGACTATTTTTCAAACCTGCCACACTGCTGAGGACCAGCAGTCTATGGGAGTTCCAATTTCTGCTCATCCCTATCAGCACTTTGTATTATCTGACTTTTTGATAATAGCCATCCTAGTAGGTATTGAACAGGTATCTCATCATGATTTAGAACTGGATTTCTATAATGACTAATAATGTTTGAGCCTTTCATGTATTCATTGGCCATTTGTGTATCTTCTTTGCAAAGTGTGTACTCAGATCCTTTGTGTGGCAGTGATTTTTGCTCCAGCCTTTGAGATTTCCCTCTTAGAAGTGCACATATTCACATCCACCCAAAAGTTGTTACATAATATTTAGGGATTCATGGCCCTCTTGCTATCTCTCTATGGGTCTAAGATACCCACAGTGGACATGCTGTCTAGTGGGGATTTTTCTGGGCATGTCATACCTATTAAGGGGAAGTTGTGTGGGAGATCAGATGCTTAGGAAAGTGATTTTTTAAACTCTGAAAACACACAGCTTTAGTGATTTGTATAGGTGCAAGATCTGCAAATAAGTGATGGTGAAATAAAGTTATTAAGGGCATGAACCAGAATCAGACTACCCCTGTTTGAATCCTAATATCATTTTTATGAATTATTATGTTCTTGGGAAAATTACTCAACCTCTCTAACTCAGTGTCTTCATTAGTAAAATGGAGATAACAACTGCTCCTACTTCCCACATAGGCATAGTTAATATAAACAAAGTGCTTTGCCTTGTGCAGGTGAGTGCATAGAAAGTGCTGAATAAATTGTTAACCTGCTGCTGTGGACTGAATGTGTCTTCCAATTCCTGACATGGAAGCACAATCTGCAATGTAATGATATTTGGAGGTGGAGCCTATGGTAGGTAATTAGGTCTTGAGAGTGGAGCCATCATGAATGAGATTAGTGCCCTTTTAAGAAGAGACACAAGAGAAATGATTTCTGTCTGCCAAATGAAGATACAAGGAGAAGATGGCCATTAGAAATGAGAAAGAGGGCCCTCACAAGAACTTAAACATAAACATGCAGGCACTCTGATTTTGGATTTCCAGTCTCTGGAACTATGTGAAATATATATATATATAGACTGGGTATAAACCACCCAGTCTATGGTATTTTGTTAGAGTAGTCCAAACTGACAAAGATACCTGCCATTACTATTCTTTTACAGAATGAACCTGGTTAATATCTTATAGTGGAGCATCTTGGTCTCTGAATGTGAAAACATATATATATTTTTTTTTCTGGAGAAAATAGATACCCTCTATTGATCTTATAAAGGTTGAAGAGGTTTTTGTAAATTAAATTTTATAATATTAGCAAAGAGAATTTTCCTTCCAGCAGTATTGAAGTTCCTTGGGGACTTTAGGTCCTTGGTGTAGATCAGTTAATGCTCTCTAACCTTTGTCACCACTCTTAGTGTTTGCTTTAAAGTGAATTAGAAAACAAAACAAAATCCCAATCTTTGTTCTTATCTGGATTAGAGAAATTCAGCTTTCAAAGAAGGCATTTTTGCTCTGACCAGAGGATCAAGCAAGTGAATATTTGTTCAATTAAAACAGAGAAGAGGTATTAAATTAAATTAAAGTATTAAAATTACAACTGTTTCTAGAATTAAAGTTTTTGGCATAAGACTTTGCAGATTGGATCTTTGTTCTTGAATAGAATAAACAGACAAGCCACTCAAGCTCCTGCTTTGGTCACTTAAGTTTCTTTCTTACCTTTATTTTGGAAATGATTAATTGTAAATATTTGCCAGTTTTTCTTTGTGTTGTGATTTATGGTGTATGGACTTTTGACCTACATGACATTAATCCAGATGGACTATGACCAAAAATGTGCCTTCTCTGTGGCTCAAATTGAAGATCTTCAGATTATGAGACTGATGCACTAATAAGGCAGCTTGGTCTCTTGAGCTCCTCACAGCCACATTCTTTCTTTCTTTTTTTAAAATGAAGATTTTATTCATCATTTTTAGAGACAGGGTAAGGGAGGAAAAAGAAGAGAGAGAAACATCAATGTGTGGTTGTGTTTCATGTGCCTCCTGGCTGGAGGCCTGACCGGAGACCTGGGTATGTGCCCTGACTGAGAATTGAACCAGTGACCGCTGGTTCACAGGCTGGTGCTCAATCCACTGAGCCACACTGGCCAGGGGGGAAACTGCATTCTTGAGAGGCAGTTCTTACCATGGAGACATTTCAGATAGAAATTGCATCGTTCTGGCTAGTATTTGAGCTCATCAAATATTGAATGTGATAAGCAAGGTGGAGAGATAAAGGACTGGGAGCCATTTACCCTGAGGGAGCCATTTGAAGTTCTCTGTGGGGGTCTTCTTTTTTTAAAGTTTTTTTTAAATTGATGTTTTAGATAGCAAGGAAGGGAAAGAGAGGTGAGTGGAGAGAGTCAGAGAGGGAGAGATATAGAAACATTGATGTGAGAGAGACACATCACTTGGTTGCTTCTCATACCCACTCTGACCAGGGACTGAACTCTCAATCTAGGTATGTGCCCTGAACCGGGATCCAACCCACAACTTTTTGGTGTATGGGATGACGCTGCAACCAACAGAGGCACCCAGACAGGGCTGTGGGGTCTTCTTGATGTCAGAGTTTGTTAAGTTTAATTGAACAGAAAACTGTAAAATCCAGGCCACCAGTAAGTTTCTGGGATTCCACTGTTCGGTCAAGTCAATTTTGTTCTCTGACCTATGGACGATTTGTGTGTGTTGTGTTGTGTGTTTCGTGTGTGTGTGTGTGTATGGCCTGGGTTTTGTTCAAGAAAAATTTCTCATGACACTTGACACCTGACACCTGACAATGGAGTCTTTATTCAAGAGGGACTTCTGTAATGGGGGAATAAAGATCGGGCTCAGCTTGAATGCAGGGTCAGGTGGGGACTTATAGCCAAGGCATAGGATTGGAGGGTGGGGTCAGTGCATGGAAAATGACTAAGAGGAAACATTGAGGCTAGGGGGGTTCTTGCTAGACCAGTACAACAGGATTCTTGTTGACTACAGGCCAGTGTGGTCAAATAGCATGGGTAGGTAATTTTTACTAAAGGAACTCAACAGGATTCTTGTTACAATTGGAGCAGGTGGGCCAAAGACAGAGGTCAAAATTGAGGTCTGGTCAGTAAGAGGACTCAAGTCAGAAAGAACCTGATGACCATTTGGTCAAGGAGCATCTTTGTCAGTTTGCAGTTGGAGATGGCAAGGTAAACTGTTCCCCCTTGTCATCCAATTGCTCAAGGTTGTAAGCATTGGAGTGACACATTCTTAAAAAAAGAAAAGCTGCTTTTCTTTTGTTTAAGCCCTCTTTTATAATTGCCTTTTGGGTTATTTCAAGGTCTCTTCCTTATGGATAGAATATATTTCTTCTCATCTTACAACAGCAGAAGAAATTAAATACAGAAGAAACATCTTCATAACCAAAACCCAGTGAAAATGGAAAGCTGTTATGTAGCCTGGCTCTCAGTGACTTAGAGAAAGGTATTGCAATGTAGCTATGCTCACCTTTCCTTCCTGAATTGCATTAAAAGTATAGTTATTCTGTAAACAATAACATTGAAACTTGAAACTCAGGTGCAACAAACAGAAGCAGAAATTGGAAGATTTTATCCTAACAAATGATATTTTCATCTGCTAACCACAATTACTCACAGGATTCTTGTTTTCCCACTGACGGGCTTCTGATTCTTAACTTCCTAGACTATGCTCATTTTATTAAAACATCTTTTTTTCTCCTTGTATTTTAGGGGAATTAGTTATCCTGGATGTGAGCTTATTTTTCTGAAAAAATAAAAACAAACAGAAAACCCTGATTTGTTCCCTGTCCCCAAATTTTACTTTACATTAAGGCAAAAATCATTGATTTCTATTAATTTAAGTAAGTTAAACACTGAAATAGGTTTTTTAAAAACTTAAGTCAAAAATCTTAAAGATGAAGATAAAAATCTCACATTAAGATATAAGACTTAGGGAAGGAAGTATCCTTAGCAGATAACTGGTGGAAATCTCTTGAAAGAGAATCTGCCAAAATTGCATCCTATGGAAACAAGTGTGTGGCAACCTCAAAGATGATCCTTGGTCAGATATACTTAGAGGAACAATGGAAAGTTTGTTTCCTCTATATAGTCACAGGGCTTGTATGCGCTTATATAGTAGAAAACATACTCTTTTTCTCCCAGGTATTACCATTGTTTTGTTGGATATATTTTAGAAAACTGGTGCAATGCTCACATATGTGCCCAGAAGTCATTGTAGTAGATACTGCAATGATCAGGACAGTCCCCTGTCTTGTGGGGCTTAGAGTATTGGGGTCTACATGGGTCATGACAAAAAAATAATTTAAAAAAACTGAAAAAATAAATGAAAAAATATATAACTAGGTCATGACTGTACAGTGCATGTGGGGTAGCGCTGATGGCTCTGAGACAGAAAGAAGGAGTTTCTGATTCAGAGACCAGAAAGGTTTCTAGAAATGTTTCAAGAAATTGGAGAAAAGAATGGAGAGAAGAGTGTTTTAGGAAAAGAAAAGCATGGAGGTAACAACATGAGGTGAATTCAGATAATTTAATGTTCTTCAGTGTATTTAGAATATAGTGATTGCGATAGAGAGGGGCAAGAGAGGAAGGGAAAGAGAGAGAGAGGAAGAGAACGAGGATGAGAACAGCAGACTTCAGATGTGGTAGCAGTGGGTGACAAATCTTGTGAAGGACTTCTGAACTTTATCCTGAAGACAATGAGGGAACCACTGAAGAAAATGTTTTAGGTGAGAATGTTTTGTTTGCTTTTTTACTTTAAGATTATAAGCTTCATTTTGGAGACTAGATGAAAGAAGAGAAATTCGGATGCAGAAAGATCACATGTGAGGCAATCTAGGCAAGAATTCATGGTGACTTTAGGTTAGTGGCAATATAGATGCAGAGAAGCAGGCAGATGCAGAAATTATTTAAGAGATAGAATCAATAGGTCTTGGTTGATTGAATGGAAAGTAAGGATAGGGAAGAATTAAGAAAGGTGCTCTGATTTCTTTTCTTTTCTTTTTTAAATTTTATTGTTGTTGTATTACATCCATCCCCTTTTTGCTCCCCTCTGTCCCCTTCCCCACCCACCCATTCCCCCCAAAGTCAATCCCACCTGTTGTCCATGTCCATAGTTCCTTTATACTAGGTTCTTGTCTAAGCTGCTCCCCTTTCTTGCCTCTGCCTCCCCCCTCCTCCCAACCCCTTTCCCCCTGACCACTGAAGGCCTATTCATTGTATTCATATATTTAGTTCTGTTTTGCTTGTTAGTTTTGCTCATTATTGTCCCGTAATGGGTGAGATCATATGATATTTGTCCTTCACTGACTGGCTTATTTCACTAAGGATAATTAATACTCTCCAGTTCTATCCATGTTGTTGCAAAGGGTACAAGTTCCTTCTTTCTTTCTGCTATGTAGAATTCCATTGTGTAAATATACCAAAGTTTTTTGATCCAATCATCCACTGACGGACACTTAGGCTATTTCCAGCACTTGGCTATTGTAAATAGTGTTGCTATGAACATAGGTGTACATAGGTTCTTATGAATTGGTGTTTCAGGATTCTTAGACACTTGGGTATACTGGGGAACCCTTAGGGAATAAAGGAGGGAGCATAGGTTTGGTGGGGGATAGGAAGAATACAGATTTACATCATTTAATTTGAAGTATCACTCTTTATTTACTTAAAGCCTGGTGAGGTAAATAAGGTAGGTTTTATATACTCAGTCAGCTGAATTACACAAAGATGAATGGATTGTCCATAGTCAATGGGAAACAAAAACACAAAACCCTGTCTTCTAACTCCTTTTTCTGTTTTCTCTACTATAGCCTACTACTTTTCAAAGAATATGTGATTTTTGTAGACAATAATCATAAAACTAGCTCTCTTTCCATTGAAGTCTTCTGGTCTGCAGTTGTCTTTCTTTCTTTCTTTCTTTTAAAGATTTTTATTTCATTATTTTTAGAAAGAGGGGAAGGGAGGGAGGCAGAGAGGGAGAGAGACATCAATGTATGGTTGCGTTTCACCTGTCTCTAGCCACAGACCTGACTGGAGACCTGGTTTGCAACCTGGTTATGTGCCCTGGCTGGGGAATTGAACCTGCGACTTTTGGGTTCACAGGCCGGCACCTTAACCACTGTGCTAGTAGCCAGTGCTTGTCTTTCTTTTTCTTTTTTTCTTTCTTTCTTTCCCTTTCTTCCTTCCTTCCTTTTCTTTCTTTCTTTCTTTCTTTTCTTTCTTTCTTTCTACTGAAACTGTTATTTAAAAAATATCTTTATTGATTATGCTATTAGAGTTGTCCCAATTTTTTCCCTTTGCCCCCCTCCACCCAGTACCCCCATTCCCTGCAGCAATTCCCACCCCCTTAGTTCATGTCCATGGGTCATGCATATAAGTTTTTTGGCTACCCCACTTCCTATATTGTTCTTAATAGCACCATGTCTATTTTGTATCTATTTTGTACTCTACTTCCCCCTTCCAACTAATAACCCTTCAAATGATGTCCATATCTATGATTCTGTTCCTATTCTAGTTGTTTGCTTAGTTTGTTTTTTAGAGTCAGTTGTTAATAGTTATGAATTTATCATTTTAATGTTCCTGATTTTTATCTTTAGCTTATATAATTCCCTTTAGCTTTTCATATATTGACCTGGTGATGATGATCTCCTTTAGCTTTACTTTGTCTGGGAAGCACTGTATCTGCCCTTCCATTCTAAATGATAGCTTTGCTGGATAGATTAATCTAGGTTGAAGGTTATTGCTTTTCATCACTTTGAATACTTCTTGCCAGCTCCTTCTTGCCTGCAAAGCTTCTTTGAGAAATCAGCTGACAGTCTTATGGGAACTACTTTGCAGGTAACTTTGCCTTTTTCTTGCTGCTTTTAAGACCCTCTCTTTTATTGTTAACATTTGGCATTTTAATTATGATGTGTCTTGGTGTGGTTCTTTTTGGGTCTATCTTGTTTGGGACTTTTGGTGCTTCCTGGACTTGTATGTCTATTTCCTTCACCACATTAGGGAAGTTATCTGTCATTATTTTTCCAAATAAGCTTCAATTTCTTGTTCTTCCTCTTCTCCTTCTGGCACCCCTATGATTCAGATGTTAGTATTTTTGAAGATGTCCCAAAGGATCCTTAGCTTATCCTTATTTTTTTGAATTTTTTTCTTCTGTTTTTTAAATATGTATTTTATTTATTCATTTTTAGAGAGAGGGGAATGGAGGGAGAGAAACATCAATGTGTGATAGAAACATGGATCAATTGGCTCTTGCATGCCCCCAACTAGGGACCTGGAATGCAACCCAGGCATGTGCTTTGACTAGGACTCAAACAAGTGACCTTTAGGTTCACAAGCTGGCACTCAATCCACTGAGCCACACCAGCCAGGACATTTTTGCTGTTCTGATTGGATGCCTTTTTCTTCCTTATGTTCCAAATCATTGGTTTGATTCTTGGCTTCATCCCCTTCTCTGTTGTTCCCCTGTATATTTTTCTTTATTTCACTTAATGTAACCTTCATTTCTACCTCAGTCTTTTTTATGCTGTTGAAGTGGATTCCTTGAGCATCCTGATTATCAGCATCTGATAGGTTGCTTATCTGCATTTCATTTTGTTCTTTTTTCTAGAGTTTTGTTCTGTTCTTTTGTTTGGAGCATATTGCTTTGTCTCTTTATTTTGGCACCCTCCCTGTGTTTATTTCCGTGTATTACATAGAGCTGCTTTGACTCCTTGTCTTAGTAGTGTGGCCTATTATAGAAAGGTGCACCTGAAAGTTGTATAGGGTGAAGCCTTAGGTAATCACCAGGGTAGGGCAACCCGTGTCACTGCCCTGTGTCTCTGTGTGGGGGAGGGTGGACAATGCTACTGCCTGACCTCTGGTGTTTTGCCTGGGCGGAAGCTGTCTTCCAGTATTTGCCTTATTGCCAGTCACTTCAATTTCTCCCCTTTGCCATTGGTGCCCTTCCAGCATTTGCCCTGGTGCTGAATCCCAGAGAGAGTAAGTCTGTGTAAATTCTAAGTCTATTGCAGGCCCTTTAATAAGAGTCTCTTGCAAATCCCGTAGTTTCTTATGCTGCCCCAGCCTCCACTGGTTTTTATAGCTAGAAGTGATGGGGGCTTACTGTCTCTGGAACCCTGGGCTGAGTGGTCTGGTCTTAGGCTGGGGTCCCTCGCCCCCCAAGGTATCTCTCCACTTTTTTAAAAAAAAATTATTTACATTTTAGAGAGAGGGGAAAGGAGAGAGGCAGAGAGGGAGAGAGACATCAATGTATGGTTGCCTTTCACCTGCCTCCAGCTATAGAGCTGACTGGAGACCTGGCTTGCAACCTGGTTATGTGCCCTGGTTGGGGAATTGAACCAGTGACTGTTGGGTTCACAGGTCTCTCCATTTTCATCCATCCCAACTGGATGTGGGACCCTGTTCCATATCTCTGTGCATCTCCACACCTCTCCACATTTATGTCCTACCTACCCATCTGGATGAATGTGGCTTCTTTTAATTCTTGGTTGTCAGACTTCCATACAGCTAATTTTCCTACAATCTGGGTGATATTTGATTTGTAGTCTAGTTGCAATTTTTACTGCAGTTTTCCAAGGAGGTGAGGTGTGGTTACCCATACCTCCCTCTTGATCAGAAATCCTTCAGTTGTCTTTTTTGCTCTTCAGTATTCACGTATGTATTTTAAAAGTTCTGCTATAAATACTTTTTAACTTCTGAACATTAAAACCATTTTAGATGCCTAAGGAAATAATTGTTCTTCAGGCAAAAAACCTTTTTGTCTTTTATTTTAAAATTATTTTTAAATAGAAGAGACCCTGACCAGTGTGGTTCAGTTGGTTGGGCATCATCCCACAAACAGAATGGTTATTGGTTTGATTTCTAGTTAGGGTACATGCCTGGGTTTACGGTTTGGTCCCAATCAGGGTGTATATATGAGGCAGCCATTTGATATTTCTCACATTGATACTTCTGTGCTTCTCTTTGTCCTCCCTTTTTTATCTCTCTCAAAATAATTAAATAACTTTTTAAATTGAAGGAGTTGGGCCACCTCAAAATCTTTTGGGAAGGAAGTTGAATATTAATAAAAAACACTGTAGTTTCTGAAAGCAATGAATATATCTTATATTCAGTGTATTCTCTAATGTTTTAAAGTTGTTAGTAACTCACCCTGGCCTATGTGGTTCAGGGGATTGGGCATTGCTCTGTAGACAGAAAGGTTACCAGTTTGATTCCAGGTCAGGGCCTCTGTCTGGGTTGCAGGCTAAGTCCCCAGTAGGGGGTATGCAAGAGGCAATTGATTGATGTTTCTCTCATCCTTATATGTTTCTCTCCCTGTCTTTCTCCCTCCCTTTTCCTCTCTCTAAAAATAAAATACTTAAAAAATAAAAGAAAAGATGTTAGTAACTCATACCTTTTACTTATAATTTGTATGACCTCTGTGGAGGGCAGTGTGATCGTAATCTGAATTAAGTTGGAAATTTCATTTGTAGGTTTTTATCTTGCAGGTATACATGCACATAAAAACTCTGCTGTATGTATTTGGGGTAAATAAATTATAGGACTTTCCATTTCTGGCCAGGTAGTTCAATTGTTTAGATCATCATCCTGATATGCCAAGTTGTGGGTTCTATCTGCAGTCAGGGCACATACAAGAATCAACTGAATGAATAAATGAGTGGGCCAGCAAATCAATATCTCTGTGTGTCTGTCTCTCTCTAAAAATCAATCAATAAAAAAATAATTAAGGGACTTCCAGACAAAAAAATAGTCTTAGTCTCCAAAAAAATATGAAGCAATTCTATTGTACAAAGATATAAGGAAATCCAAATGTGGAACTGTGCAAATGATACACCTCTGTGTAACTAACTACATTTAGAAGAATACCCAACAAACTGTTACAGAGGTTCCTTTGCATAAAGGAAACTGGATTGCTGGAGTACAAGAGTGGGAGGGAGATTTAATTTTTCTCTTTATTAGCTGTTGTATCCTGTAGATTTTAAGCCCTTTGGGAAATGACATATAAAAACATTGAGGGTGGGGGCTGCACTGACTTACATGTCCATGAGTAGAAGAGTGAAGTCTTTGAATACAAGAACTAAGTGCAGTGCAGCATCTGTGCCATTATAACAGTTATAACACAGCAAATCTGTTTTGTTTTTTGGTTAGTGGCAATTAGGCATACAGTTGTAAAAGGCTTACCTGAAGTGATTATGATTAGTTTTTAAAAATGCAAGTGGAGTTCCTATTTCTAAGTGCAGCTAAAGGAATGTTTATAAAAATGCATAGCAAGAAATTACTCTAACAACCACTGGGATAGGTCACTGGGGAGAACGAGGTTTCTCCAGTTTGCTGATAGAGGATTTTTTTTTTTTAAAGATTAGAGAACAAAGCAACTTCACCTTGCTTTTCATCTCTCCTTCCTTGCTTTTCATTGTACCTTGCCCTGACTCATCCAATCGTCCAGTGATTTCCAATTACATTGATTTTTATCCTTCACTTCAAATTCCTATTTGTGTAGTATAGTTGTCTGCATACCCTCATATTTGGAGGCACACATATTTAGGTTAACATATAAAGAACACTTCTGGAATATGGCGTAGCAGTTTTCTCTTATTGGTGTTCTCCATCTGCCATAAGTTTGGTAGACTGTCTATTGAGAGAACATCTTATATGCTTTTGTGATCATTAGAACATATACTGTACCATGCTGTTGTGTGTGGTGCTGATAATAAGGGACACTGTGACTGCACCTATGTGTCTCCTGCCTTTCTTTCTCTCTCTGGGTATGAGGAGCAAAGAAGAATGCTAGGATTTGCAGCCTTTGGAGCTAAACGGGCAATGACTTTCTGTAGAATGTAGATAATAGGGTCTTTCACAAAATGACCAAGAAGGAAAGTTTGTCATCCACTCCCTCTGTAAGAAGAGGAAGACATTTTTTCAAGGCTGAGCCTTCCTCCTTGGCTGTATTTTTTTCCCAGCCCCCTCTTGACCATATTCTCTATAGTTATTTTCATCCTACTTTGTGTCTTCATGCTATCTTTTTGTTGGCTCCCCTTTTATCTACAAACAAGGTCCAGGCTTTCTCAACATAAAATAAATGTTCTTTCAACTTTCTTATTAAGCATTGTGTAAAGACCTCTGATGCTGGTTTTAAGTAGAACCTGTTCTTCCTCTGTAAATTAGTAATAATAATTGCATTTGTCACAGTTAAGAATATTACTTTAGCTCAAGTGCATAAAGCACTTGCAGAGCTTGGGCATATATAAAAGGCAACATTGATGTTGGCTTTTGGTTTATATTGTTGGCTTGTAGCTCTTGTTTTTTTAAAGATTTTATTCATTATTTTCAGAGAGAAGGGCAAGGAGGGAGGAAGAAAGAGAGAGAAACATCAATAGATGGTTGCCTTTCACCTGTCTCCAGATGGGGACCTGGCTGGAGACCTAGTTTGCAACCTGGCTATGTGCCCTGGCTGGGAATCGAACCAGTGACCTATGGGTTTGCAGGCTGGTGCTTAATCCACTGTGCAGAGAGGGAGAGAAACATCAATGTATTGTTGCCTTTCATCTGCCTCCAGCTACAGACCTGGCTGGAGACCTGGCTTGCGACTCGGGTATGTACCCTGACTGAGAATTGACCCAGCGACCCTTAGGTTCATAGGTTGTGGCTCTTGTTTTTAGTATTATTTCTCCCAAGGGTATCTTACACTAGCTGCCTCCTGTGTGTGCAGTCTACCTCCTGAATCTTTTTCCATCTGTTTGTTCATCATGGACAAAAATTGCCATCTTCCTTGCTTTCTTTGTAGTATTAAACACATCTCAGTTTTTCTTTGCAATGTCCTACTTTTGTAATAATGCAAACTTTAAAAAATCCTCACCCAAAGATTTGTTTATTCATTTTAGAGAGAGAGTAAGGGGGAGAGAGAAACATTGTCGTGGGAAATATTGATCAGCTGCCTCCCACATATACTCTGACTAGGGGATTGAACGTGCAACCCGGGTATGTGCCCTGACCGGGAATAGAACCTGCAACATTTTGGTGTATGGGATGATGCTTCAAGCAAGTGAGCCATCCAGCCAGCGTGCAAATTTTGATAAAAAAGAGAGAAACTTTCTCCCTTCTCGACTTCATGTATCATGTTGCCATCCTGATTAGTAACTCTGTTTGTTCCTTATTCCCTGACATTTTTCTTCTGTGCTCTATGCTTAGATTCTAAGCATAGAGATTCTTGCTCTTTTATCTTCCCTAGTCTCTTCTTCTCAGTGAATTCATGGCTTTACCATATCTTAACATGGGTGTCTGAATCCTCATCCAGTCTGAATTCTCTGCATTTCTTACCACCAGGGGATTCAAATCCTCTCAAATCCTTTGTCACCTTTCAGAGACTTTCCTAAATTCTGTATTTTTCATGCAGACTTCCCAAATAGCTCTAGACAGAAGGGGCCTCCTCTTTCACAGAGTGCCAAGCCTATTCTTGTGCCATATTTGATAGCTATTGAATATTACTTTAGCTCAAGCACATAAAGCATTTTTTTTTGTTAACGTAGGTTCTTATCCTTTGTTGTTGGTATTTCAGACACAATTTTATTATTTTTATTAGAATAATAATGATATGACAATCAAAGTAAATCATTCATTTTAAAATGAATGAATGAATGAATGACACTATTCTTAGAGGCATCAATATTCTACAGAAAGCATGGGTAGACCAATAGGGTATATTATGCTTATGAGTTCTGAAGGTTTGATCCCACACTTGTCATCCTTTGGTGGCATCAATGTGGTAGACACTAAGATCAACTTAAAGTTAGAAACAAAGAAGAAGATCCAACCTTTTGCAACAACATGGATGGAACTGAAAAGTATTATACTTAGTGAAATAAGCCAGTCAGTGAAAGACAAATACCATATGATCTCACCCATTACAGTAAAACAAACAGGGAAATCAGAACCAGAAACATGAATACAAGGACTACAGACTTTCAGTGTGCAGAAAGGAGGGGAAAGGAGGGAGGGGGGAAGGAGAGAAATAAGGGGAGCAGTTTAGTCAAGAAAGAAGCATGGATGACCCATGGACATGGACAACATGGGGAATTGACTGTTGAGGGGGGATGGGGAGGGTGGGGAGGGGGAAAGCAGAGGGTGAAAAATGGGATGAATGTAATACAACAACAGTAAAATAAAATAAAATAAAATAAAGAAGAAAAGAGAATGGAATGCAGTCAAAATAGTCCTTTAAAAGTCCCTTACATCACTCATAAAGTGTAGACTGTGAAGATTTGATCTCTGTTTTTTCTCTATGTTGGGACTTTCTTTGATGAGTACCAGATTAAATGGGGGGTATTGTAATACTGTAGTACGCTCACGGAGATGTGATGCTCAGACTAAGACATGCCTGCAGGACCCAAGAGCAGCCAGGGGACAGTAGATCCTGTCTTACTGTGGGCGGTGGTACTCAGTGTGTGGACCAGGGGCTCCTCGGGGGTCTTTGAGACCCTTGCAGAGGATCCTCAAAATCAAAATTATTTTTATAATGGTACTAAGATGTTATGTGCCCTTTTTACTCCTTGTCTCATGAGGGTGCAGTGGAGCTGCCCTGGGGTTACATGATGAGCCTGCAGTTCCAACCTCATGTCTGTACGAGGTTGATCTTTTTAATATAGTTCAATCATCGCCACCTATTGCAGCGATTATCAACCATCTTCATCTATGGCCACATAAACTAATTACTTAAACTCTGGCCTCAGGCACACCAAAAATATACTTTTTCCCAATCTGACAAAGAAGTAGGTATAATTTTGATTCATTCACACCAAACAGCTATTATTGTGTTGGTTGTTGTCATTTTTTAAATTTGATATTCTATTGCTTCTCAACCTTTTGGTTAAGATCATGTGTATTTCACAATCTAAAGAAAAAGAGGTCAGTTCCACTGACTAAATAGTCAGGTATTGCATTTTTAAAAAAAACATTTATTTATTATTTCCAGAGAGAGAGGAAGGGAGGGAGGCAGAGAGGGAGAAAAACATCAATATATGGTTGCCTTTCACTTGTCTCCAGCTGCGGACCTGGCTGGAGACCTGGCTTGCAACCTGAGGTATTGCATGTTTTTAAAATTCTCGCAACACATGGGCTGAAAATTTCTGACTTTCTCCTGTAGATTAAAGGCAGAAGTATTCCATCTTAAACCAGTTATTAAAGAGATTTTCAAAAATACATGACAATGCTAATCTCATAAATCTTGTTTTTTTTCACAGAAGTATATTATTTATATTAATATATTGTTATTTTTAAGGAAACTAATGAGTCCATATTTTTCAAGTCCCAGATTTAAATTCTAATGTGTATATATTGATAGATACATAAATAAATTTTTTGGGGGGCAGTCCTTAGTAGTTTTTATGAATATGAAGGGGTTCTACGACCTGAAAATTTGAGAATTACTATTCTTGAGTGTATATATTTCTGAACATGGAATGGCAGTGAAATTGCCCAAACTTAAAACATGTTTTTCTTCTCACTTTTCTTCCTCTAGTCCTCTTTCCTATTCTTTTAACAAAGATTTTGAATTTGTCTAAGTTAAATATATGTCACCACCAAATTTTAAGAAGTAAAATCTTGTTGCAGTGTTCTTTTTGCTGTTCTTCACTGAGAAAATAAAAGAAGTAATCTCCATTGTGTATATAAACCCTGCTAAAGTAGATGTAAATTAAAAACTCCAGTGCAGTAATACTTTCAGAAAGCGGGGGTGGGGGGTGGGGATAGCTCTTATATAAGTACTGCTGGTGGGTTAGTCTTTGGACATTTCTTTACAATTCCTACCCTGGCCTCAGGCCTGGGATTGGCTGTAAAAATTTTTTTGAAGTTTTGGTTTATTTATCTTTAGAGATAGGAGAAGAGAGGGAGAAAGAGAGAGAGAAACATTTATGTGTGAGAAAAACATTGATCAGTTGCCTCCCTCTCACACACACCCCAACTGGGAACTGGGCACCCAGGCATATGCCGTGACTGGGAATCGAACTAGTGACCTTTCGCTTTGTGGGATGATGCTCAACCAAGTTAGCCATGCTGGTCAGGGCTGGATGTAAAATTTGATTATGTTTTACGGTGAGACAAATTGTAATCAACACTGAACCTGTGGCCAACACTATTTCCCATCTTTGTCTTTGCCCTTTCCTCCTCCAAATAATAACAATAATTTAAAAAACAAAAGCAAAAACAAAACAAAGAACAAAAAAACCTCATACACACACACACACACACACACACACACACACACACACGCACACACATACTGCCACTAGAGCTGCAAAAATGGCATCTCCACTGTTAACTACCACTGCCTTGACAATCTACTGCTCCAGGTAGTGGAAGACATTATCTTGGCTATTTGTCCTACATAGATTCGGGAATTGAGATAAAATAAGGGGGTTATAGATGGAAAGTTTCCGAGTTCCAATTAATCATACAGGTTTCCTCTTCATACCCTTGGAGGGAAAATTGCACTGTATACTTAGATTCCTAGAGTGTTATTTTAAGTGTGTTCATTTTATTGCTCATTCAAGAATCATTGAATTAGGCCCTGGGGCAACAGAAATGACTGGGCCTGTAAAAGCTGGAGTCTAGTGGGGGAAAGTAGTCCCACAAAAGTCATTTAAGGTATGAGAGGCCCTAGGTGGAAAGTTTTGAGCTCAGGAAGTATTTTTCTATGGAAAAAACAAAATGTCAAAATTAAGTTCCTAGGCCACCAACCAAAAGCTAACTTGATCTTTCATATTACCCATAGTAAGTTAAACTTTATTGAATAAACCCCAGGGAATATTTTTTTTTATAGTTTGCTTTTTATTGTATATTTTCATTCTCTTTAAAAAATATTTATTATTATATTTAAGTCATTTCATTTATTTCCCCCATTGCTCTCCCCTGTCCCACCCTCATTCTGTTTATACCGGCTTCCACCTCTATCCGCACCCTTGCCCTGCACCATGCTGTTGTCTGTGTCCATGACTTCTTTTTTGTTTTTGCTTGATCCCCCGCTCTTCAACACCTCCTCCCAGAGCTGTCAGCCCCAGGGAGAATTCTAAACCTTTATCTGTTCCTTTCAACAACTCAATTAGGTGTTATTATTATCTCCACTTTAATAGATAAGCAAACAGATATGAAGAAATTTGTCAGGATAGTCCTAATAGAGTCCTCTATCTAGCTTTAGAAAACAAGGGAGTGGTTGAGCACAGTTTGCTTAATTTGTATAGCTGGCCTCTATAAGAACCTCTAAACCTGTGAAGATATTTTAAGAGTTTATTTGAGTCAAAACTGATGACAATTGCCAGGAAGCAAGATCTCAAATGCTTTTAAGAATGACAGTTTTGGTTTGTTTTGAGCATCTGGAATTCCAGAGGGGATTTAAAAAGAAGAATTGAAGGTGGGAGAAATGGAGAGGGGATTGGATTACAGGATAGTTAATAAGATTATGAGTTCTTAGAGGATGGTTGCTTCTTTCTCAAGTGTCTATAAAGAGAGGATTACTCTGACATTTCCAAGGTGTGTTCACCTAGAGGCACAAGAACAATGGACAGGGCTTGCTTGAAGCAAAGGTAAATATTTTACCAAAAAGTAATATGCTTGGGGCGTGACTATCCACCAAGGTCATATCCCCTTGTGAGGTTACTTTTGTTAGAGCCCCCTTTTGTTCACAGCTGCTAAATTAGGGATTCTTATTGAAGTTGTTTTTAGTAGTTTATTAATACACACGAAATTAATGATGTATCAGTTTTATTATCTGCTTCCTCCTTTAAAATGTTGATTTATTATTATTATATTACAATTATTTCACTTCCTCCTTTTTATTCTATATTTCTTCAGAGCTTGTCTTATTTGCTCTAGAATTCCCAGTATACAGCATGGAGTTCTATCCCAAAATATCTGTTGAAGGAATTCATTATATGAGGGACCCATGGACATGGACAACGAGGTAGAGATAGACTATGGAGTGGCGGGTTGCAGGGGCTGGGTGGAGGGGGGCAAAGGGGGAAATAATTGGAACAACTGCAAAACATAAAATCTTTGCAAAAATTAGGTAATAAATAAATTATTGGAGAATGAATATGTAAAATTGATGCTTTTTGAATAAGGGATGGCTTGCTGTTCTAAAAGATTGTGTCATTTCTTGTTATAGGAAATAGATTTCGAGTTTAGTTTGTTTTGTTCTAAATTCTATGACTGGATTTTCCAAGTTTGTGTGTTTTTAATGTTTTACCAGTTCAGTGAGTACTTTTTAATACATAAAAGATTTCTGACTGTACCAAAGGGATAAGAGGGCAGAAGGATTTAAGGTGGCTGTGGACTTGTTCTGGAAAGTTTTCCTCATGTTGAAAATGCACAGGAACCACTCAGTCAGTATCTGGGTCCCTTCTTCCCCCTGTTTTGCTTAACAAGATCTGGACTCTGTTTATACCGCTAACCTAAAAATAAAAGGCCTTTTAAAGTTACTGAGAAGACTGTAAAAAAATCCTACTAGACTTCTAAATTTTTGAACAAAGAGTTGTTAAATTCTTCAGAAATTCAGGTTTCAGGCAAGACAAACCGTAAGAAGTTTTAGAGTACTTGCTCAGAAAAAGACGTTTTAGAGCACCTGCCCAGAAAGCCACAATTTCTTATGGAATTAATTTAGAAGTTATTTTATCTTTTAGAAACTTTCATTTATCAATTAAAGAATGGAGTCTTCTTCTTATGAAATCTCTTTCTTATGATAAACACATAATAGAAGAAAATGAAAATGAAAAGAAGTGCAATTAAATGAATCCATGGTGAAACCAGAAAAGCCAGTGTTCCTGCTGCCTGTCCTCTGCTAGACCCAATAAGCAGAGACAGGGATTGAATCTTTATGGGCACTTTCTTCAGATGGTTGGCGATCTGAGAAGACAGTGGGTTTATAACCTAACAGACTGTCTTCTGTTACATTATAAAGAGGCCCTTTTTATAAGGAAAATGTAGGTAGGAAGAGGTCTTTGTGTCCTGGGTGGTGGTCATCTCATGCTGGAGTCAAGGTGGGCCATATCTTAAGTTCCTAAAACAATGGCTTTTACATACATTAATTAAGCTTATTAGCTTACCTGAAACTAAAATTTTACAACATTTGAGTCCCCCATCAACGAGAAAACAGCCTCCCTTGTTTGTGTGAAATCCCATTGCATGCAGGCACCTGAGGCAAGTGATCTCTTGAGGGGAAAAACCCACAACAACCTCCCCCTGAGGGAGCCTAACCTCCCCCCTCCTCCCCAATCTCAGATAAAGGCATTTGATCTCAACCAAAAAGGAGAGAGGTCCGACCTACATGAAGTTATAGTCAAGGGATGGCAGTCCCTGGGAACAGTGAACACAAAGGGTCTCTGTAGGTAAGATACTTGCTTCCAGGTAAGCCTGGGCTGTGAAAGTGAGGGTACTCTAGATCTATAACACCAGATATATTAATTTAATAAAAATAAAAGGCCTTTCAAAGTGGGGGGCAGCAAGCATTTATTTGAGAGCAATAAGAATAGTTCTTCAGGAACATTGCTTGGAAAGACCTTTTATTTTTAGGTTAACAATACACCGTTCTATTCCGTGGTAAACAGTTATGCTTCGTTTTGGTGCATATTGAATAATATCAATGAGTAATATTGCAGTATGTAAAAGATTTCATAAGTGACCTCATTTGTAATTATAGGGGAGAAAAAACTATTCTCCCAGGTTAGGCAGCTGGGTCTTTGAAATAAACTGATACAATTGGCAGACTAACAGGAGGAAATATATACAAATGCACTAATTTTAAATATTATGTGCGCAAAAGCATAATAGGAAAATAAAACTAAATACTCCTCCCAAAAGCATGAGATTTGGAAATTTATGTACTATTTTAGTAAGGGGAAGGGGTTGAGGGATGAAGGCAATTTAGGAGAGGGTAATGATTTTTTTTAAAAGGTCAATGGGGCTTTAGAAGAATAGATGGGAGATGAGACAGCTTGTGACAGTGTCTGGTTGTGACTTCTAGTATCCTCCCTTGTGATAAGAGTCAATTTATGACCACTGAGTTCCTTTGCAAAGATCTATCTTTGGGTGGTAAGGGGAGTTCAGAGAATGCCTCTCTGCATTTGCTATTTTTCAAGTACCTACAGCTAAGGATAATCAATATACCCAAGCAGTGTATGTTAGGGAGGTATGTCCTGAGCATCTTCATAATTATCTAGGAACCTGTGGACAGTGTGATTATGAGGTTCCACAGCTGGATTTGTAACATGTTTTCTGGCCCAGTGCATTTGCTTCAGTTGTAGGATGAAGGCAGGTATAAGAGTGAGGTGGGGACCGCACTAATATAGGGGTTGAAAAAGCCCCTTTGTAGATTCTGGCTCACTGCCCTTTCATCACTGCTCTAGCACATATGTGTATATTGTGAGCGAAAAAAGGGTTCTGTAATAATACTGACAGTTTCGGTGACAGAAGGAAATTTCACAGGGTGGTCTGATCATAAATTCCTCACTGGGCAGATCATGGTGGGTAGTCACAACCCAGACATACAACTTTTTTAGTGAAGTTGATCTTTACCTCAACCAAGCCCTGTCCATTTTTATTGTGCATCTAGATTAAAATACCTTTGACTGTTAGAGTAATTCTTTTCTTTTTTCCAGATTTCTCAAGAAAGCACATAAATCCTAGACTCCAGTCCTTCCTTTGCTTTCTTCCACCTTCAAGTTACCATTCTACTTCCTTCCTTAATTACCAATGCACAAAGGAAACTGTGAAAATCTCACTCTTGGGAGCTTTTGAGATTTTTTCTCTTAGCAATTGTTGGTGTTGTCTCAATTACACTTAAAAAAAAAAGAATTTATCATTTAAAAAATTGATTTTGAGAGAGAGAGAGAGAGAGAGAGAGAGAGAGAGAGAGAGAAAGAGAGAGAGATTTGTTGTTTCATTTATTTATGCATTCATTGGTTGCTTCTTGAATGTGCCCTGACTGGAGATCGAACCTGCAACCTTGTTGTATCAGAATAATGCTCTGTCAACTGAGCTACCCAGCCAAGCCCAAATACACTAAGAAAAATTTTCTGCAGGTTTGGATATTATTTTTCATTGACTGGATACAGTTACATTCACACTTACTTATGGGCTTATAGTGCTAAAATAGTTTCATATTAGCAGGCCAAGCTCATCACTTAGTTGGGCTCTATTGAGGATCCAGTGTTTTCTGCTTCTGGATTTATAATACAGCTTATGGAAGAGTTGGGCTATGACGTGAGTTTTGTAGAGTGGGTGAGATGAATAAGTACTAGTGTCCCGTTTGGAGTTACGGACAGTTAATAGGCTATGCAATCTGAAGAAAAACAGGCAATGGTAAGCCATGCTTACAGACTTTGGGTCAAACTCTCAACCAAAATAAAGGCAAGCTCAAATGACCAGAAATTTAGTTTATTTGGGAATAGCAGAGGAATTGTAATTCTGGAAACACATGCCATTGCAAGCTACAGACAAGTCCACTGAGCATTTGGGGCAAGTTGTGTTTGTAGAAAGGGTGTGCAAAGCGAGGGGAGTCCACCCAGGGTCCAAGCAGTAAGTTCATTGGCTTGAGAATGGGAAATGATCCTTGGTAGATGTTCATTCGTCAGGAAATAAGTCTCAGGTGTCTGTAAGTCAGGCATTTGCAGAAAATTAGTCTCTCAGTTCTTAAGCTTTGTTTCTTCTGAGGGTGCATTCTCCATTTTATACTCTCTGGTTCCATTTTAGGTTAGAATTTACTCAATTAGCACTTAATTATTTATTTTCCTCACCTGAGGACATTTTTTTCATTGCTGAAAGAGAGAGAGAGAGAGAAAGGGGTGGGGGGGAGACAGAGAGAGAGAGATGAAAGAGAAACATTGATTTGTAGCCTTCTTGTATGCATCCCAATTAGGGATCGAAACTGCAAAATGGGTATGTGCCTTGACCAGGAATTGAACCCACAACCTTTCTGTTTAAAGGAAAATATTCCAACCAACTGAGCCACACTGGTCAGGGCTAGATTAGATTTTTTAAAAAGATATTTATTTACTTATTGAGAGAGGGGATGGGAGGGAGGAAGAGAGGGTAAGAAATATCAATGTGTGGTTGCCTCTTGCGCGCCCCCAGCTGGGGACCTGGCCTGTAACCCAGGCATATGCTCTGACAGGGAATTGAATTGGTAGCATTTGGGTTCACAAGCTGTCATTCAATCCACTGAGCCATACCATTCAGGGCCTGCAACTTTTTTTTTACAGAATCTTGCTGAGGTTGCATTTTTTCTGTGATACTCTTTCCAGCTTCTTGTGAAATCTTAGCCAATGTGGAACTTCATAAGTGAGAATTTTGATGTTTGAGAGCTTGATATTCCCTTTATAGAATTATAGTATAAGTTTTAAAAATGTCTTATAGCAGAATTAAAGGAACATATTGATTATATCTTTACTTTCTTGCTAGAGTTTTGTGTGTTTAGGGAGCTTTCACTTAAGATGAGATTATGGGCCAGCAAACTTTGTGACTATTTTTTGTGTTCACATTTGCCTTATTTGTGTCTATGTTATCTGTGGTAGAAGCCAGTGAACACTTAGCTTGTTTGGGGTTAGTCTTAATATTTTAATTAGTGACTGTGCTATTTAAATATATCTTGCCTACCTCAATGACCGTGGTTACACTGCTTTCTCAATCTAATTAAAATATAAAAGTAACGACACTTTCTGTTTAGTCCCAGAAATCCTGGATCGAAGGTGTGTTCAACAAGAGAGAATGTAACAAAATCATACCCAGCTCTAAAGACCCTCACAGGTACAATTTTGAATTCTTTTTAAAGCAGTACTAGGAAGACTATTTGGGTAAACTTAGAGATATACTTGTTTAACGGATTTGATAATTTCTATAAAGTTAGTATTTATTTTAAATTGATTTTATTGTGTCTTCATTAAAATAGTACATAATTACTGTAGAAATTTTTACCAGCTTTTCTAGTAAGAAGGGGGAACTTGTCAATTTTGCATCTCAGTCCAACCCCAGGGCTTATGACAGGGACTGACAGATAGTAGACTCCTGAGAAATATGTACTTATTGAATTAATAGAATATAAAGAAAGCCAAGTTCATCATAATGACATCACTCTGATGAAGCCACTATGAATATTGTCATAGATTTTGCTCTTGTTTTATGTTGATGCTCCTGTTCCTCTTAGTGAAAAGATAGATGATGGGAAATCTCTAGTGCTATATATATTTTACTGGATTTGAATAAAAAATTTACAACTTCTAAATATTGAATATTCAAATTGTTGCAAATGCTCCTTATCCTCATCAAAAATGTTTTTGGAAAACAGTAACTGGGATATTTCAGGACACTGTGTTCAGGTTGTTCAAACAGTTAAAAGCCTCCCATAGGCTTTTTGCTTGAGCAGAAAATGGGCAGCAGAACAAAATGATTCAAGTCTATTTTGAGTTCTTTACAACCCCTTGGAAGCTCTAATTGTAGAACAAGATTTAAAATAGTAGTTAGTGAAAGACAAGGGCAAGAGGGGTTATGAAAAATCCCCCAATGTGATTTGGTCCTTGAAATAAGATTGAGTGACATTGCTCTTGGGGAAGAGAAATTGAAAGGATGATAGAAGAGCAGTGTAGTTAACCCTCAAATGTGGGGTTATTTGCACCAACTGCCTGCACTGTCAAAACTTGTGTATTACCTCTGACCCTCCTAAAACTTACCTACCCTCACTGTCCAAGGGAGATTGGTGACAGGACCCCTTTGGTTACCAAAATCCGTGGATATTCAAGTTCCTTATCTAATACAGTATAGAACAATATGTGTAGTTGGCACTCTTCCTCTGAGGGTTCCCAACCTTAGATGAAAAAGAGTATTGAATCTATGGATGTGAAACCAAGGATATATATGGAGGGCTGCCTGTGTATTTATTGAAATGAATCCATGTATAAGTGGACCTGCATACTGTATTTTAATTAGAGGGACCACTCTATTTTTAGATTCTTTTGAAGGTTTGGCCTTATATTCATTTGAAGTTGAGCAGTCACTGTTATGCATGGGGGTGGTGAATTTCTAGTTCCTTGGGGATGACTAAAATAGTGCTCCTTGCTTTTGTTAAATATTTACTAGTCCCACCTTCATTGAATTACCTATAGCTTGTAAGCCCTGTGAACACAAATTCTCATTTTGCTTATTAAACCTTCACGACATCTTATAATGGTGGCTGCAGAGGAAGGCAGATTGAGCTCAGGCAGCTCCTACAGCGCTGTTAATGGAAAGTCATCTTCACAATCCCCTTGAATGTCACAAATAGTGATAAACTATAGGTCATTAACCCATAGACTCGAGAAGAATATCATTGATCATAATTCCATGAATGGTCTAAGATATGTGACATTTTATGGAGGAAGGAGCAGTGTCTATTTTTCTGTGATTATGAAAAAGTTAATGGATGATTGTGGCTATTCCTCTTATGCCAACCTTTTTCTTAGAGCCCAGTTAGATTCTCAATCTGGTAGCTTTTATGTGGTTTTCTTCCTAATGGTACACAGGAAAAGGGTGGTAGTTCACTATTTTAAATTTAGATGTAAGTTTATCTTTTATTGATTCTTTTTGTAACTCCTAATAGAAACAAAAATGATAGACTTGATTATAATATCTTTTTCCTTCTCATTGAAACTTTTTGAAATGGAGCTGTAACCAAAAGCAGGTCCAGTGGCCTGCCACTAAGAAAGCCAATACTCGAGAAGCGGGTGCTGATGTAAAGGAAAGTGGTTTATTCAGATGCCAGCTCCCCCCTGGAAAATGGGGGACTCATGGCACAAAGCCCATCTCCTAGGAAGATTGGGGACTCACATCTCAAAGCTCATGTCCATACCTCAATGGAGGCAGAGGTTGTGATAAGGAGGGAGAGGGGAACAGAACAGAGAGATGGAGCAAGGGAGTTGCAAAGTTCTCTACATGCAGACCAGCACAGTCCAATCTAATAAGGCAAGTTACAGTCTACTGTGTGTCATTCTGGTTTAGTTATCCTGGCTTCATGTCATCCTAGCTCCATGGTCAAAGGTCAGCAAATTTTCCAGAGCTGGGATGCCTGAAGGTTGGAGTCTACTTCTTTTGAAGTTAGTTCCTAGGATTCTTTTATTAACATACTATTCATTTATAAGCTACATATTATTCAGAGTCCACACTTATAGGTATAGTGTTAGAAGAATGGTGGGATGGGTTGCAATTACCCCCATTAAAATTTTATAGTTAGAAAGCTTCTGTGAAAAAGACATTCCCAGAAGGCTGGGACAGGAAGAAGTGAGAGGCCTGAATATTCGTTTCTGAATAATTTAGAATGACTCCAACTCTGTGAATACCACCTTTTCTTCCATTTTTAAACCAGAGTTCTCTTCCAGTTAAAACTTAACTTACATCTAAAATGTGATCACTGATGACCACAATGCTAACCTCCAAACCTCCAAATCCAGAAGGTTCTTTTGAATCATAAAAAAGAAAGATTAAATATAACATCAACTATCCCTTGGTAGTGTTTTATGGTTTTAAAGGTGTTTGTATATGTGTATTTTCAGACTAGATTCTTAAGAATTCTGTTATCTTCTAGTAACAACAACAACAACAACAATAATAATAACTACCATTATTATACACACTTGGTAGCTATGTGATCTTTAGTAAAGTTTCCAAAAGTTTTAGGTCTTTACTTGTAAAACAGGGTTGATAAAAAGTACCTTCTTTATAGAATGTTATCTTGTTTAATCCTCACAACCAAACTTAAAAGTGCTCGACCCAGTTCCTGACCCAGAGGAAGCATTTGATAAATTATGCCCCTTAATGCAAACAAGCCCAAAGACTAGGTAGATGACAATACTGTGGCAGGGTCTACTATCGTACTAGAACTTAAAAGGGAAATGGGGTTTGCTACCCTCACATCTCATTGATAGTATAATACTTCAGTGCACCAAGACTGTAAGGTACTTTTCACATATTATCTCAGAGAATCCTTTTAATAACCACGTAGGGCAGATATATTTTAGATGTGAAAACTGGGACTTAGAAGAATAATGAAGGAGATTTAAATCTAGGTATTTAAGTTCCATCTTTAGTGTTTTCTTAATTAGATCATAGTTTCTACAGTGTAATTATATTTGATAAATGACATGGGAATATATGGGGAATCACATATAACCCTGATTTCTGGCAAACCCTGATTTCCTGACCATGGAACATAACAGATATTCACTGTAAAAGTATTAAATATGTTTTCCAATATGTCGGTGAACTTACAGACCTTATTTCTTTAATTTAGATGTACTGCAGGATGCCAGGTCTGCCAGAATTTAATCAGGTAAGACATAAATAAGATTTCTTTTAATTTTTAGGCATCCTGTTTCAAATTCTTTAGAAATTTTCTCACATCTTGAATAATTCAATGAAAAGGCTTTTCCTTTGCAAGAGAAGTTTTAAAAAAGAAACATGAGACATTTTTGAAGGGGAGATTGATTATTTGAATGTAGTAGATTACTTGAATTACCTAGACATGTAAATGGCTTAAAGGCCTTTGACGAAAGCTTCCACCAACTGAAATACTTGTAAAGCATTAAATTTTCATTTTATTATCTTGTATTTTATTTGGATAATGAAGGTCCTTTGTGCATATACAACACTGTATTTGATCTACAACTTGTATGCAACGTATGTGCACACCAGGTTCCAAGTTTCACACTAATTCTGATGTGATTTTTTCTTCTAAGACCACCAAGTAATTAACTTAATTCTGGAGATAGTATCAGATCCCACAGGCTAAGAACTTATGACTACTCCTTACTTTCCACTTCCAATGCCATTTGAAAGTCTAAATCGTCGGTGCTTCTGCCCGATGGGCTATAGATTGGAGGTTCCCAAGACCCACTCCATAGTTCAGCCAATTTGCTAGAGCAGGGCACATATCTCAGAGAAACATTTGCTTAAGTTTACCAGTTTATTGTAAAATATATTACTAAGAATACAGCTGAATAGCCAGATGGAAGAGATGCATAGGGCAAGGTATGCGGGAAGGGGCACAGAGCTTCCAAGTCCTCTCCAAATGCGTTATTCTCTCAGCACCTTCATGTGTTCACCAACTGGAAGGTCTCCAGATCCCATCCTCCCCTTTTAAAAAAGATTTTACTTATTTATTTCTAGAGAAGGCGGCAAGGAAGGGAGATAAAGAGGGAGAGAAATATCAACATATGGTTGCCTTTCACGTGACTCCAGCTGGGGACTTGGCTGCAACCCAGGCATGTGCCCTGGCTGGAAACCGAACTGGTGGCCCTTTGGTTCGCAGTCCAGTGATCAATCTGCTGAGCCACCCCACCCAGGGCCCTTTTGGCTATTTTATGGTTGCTTCATTACACAGGCATGATTGATTGAAGCATTGGCCATTGGCCATTGAGTCAACTTCCAGCACCTTTGTCACTCCCATCTATTCAGAAATTCCAAGGGTTTTAAGAACTCTGTGCCAAAAGGGATACAAAAAACCTAGTATATATTTATTAAAAATCATAATATCACACAAGATTATGGGCAATACAAATTTTAACAGTGATTTGCATGTTAAACTGTGTGCTTGTGACTTAGTTAACCTCTCACTTGTAAGGAGAATAAAATGACATTTTCCTAATTATGAGCATATTCTGAAGTTCACATTATAGATTGAACCAATGTTAAATTTATTTCGGTTACAAAAAAATTCAGAATCCAAAACGTAGCAAATCATGGGGAAAGGAGGACATTATCCGCAGATAGGACAGAAAGGATAGGGCTGCTGGCTGTACCGGTCTGCTCAGGTTGCCTTACCAGAAGACCCCAAACTGAGTCTCTTAAACAACAGACGTTTATTTTCCCAAAGCTCTGGAGGCTGGACATCCAAGATCAAGGTACCATCAAGGTCGGTTTCTGAGGAGGCCTCTCTTCCTGTTGTGCAAATGGTCACCTCTTGTTATGCCCTCACATGGCCTTTCCATTGTGCCTTTGCTGATAGAGAGTTCTGGTGTTTCTTTCCCTTCTTGTAAAGTCACCGGTCTTATAAGATTAGGGCTTCACTCTTGTGACCTTATTACTGCTTTATAGGGCCAACCTCCAGATATATAGTCACATTGGGGATTAGTCAGGGCCTCAACATACGAATTTTGGGGAACCAATTCAGTCCATAACACTGGGGAAAGAAGTTCTATTTGGCTAACCTCATTTACCTTTCTCTGAAAAATTGTTCAGAGTTATTTAAAATTTTGTTAAAATTTATTCTTTTTATTTAAAAAAAATTATTTATTTTTAGAGAGAGGGGAAAGGAGGGAGAAAGAGAGGGAGAGAAACAGTAATTGGTTGCCTCTCTCATGCCCCTAACCGGGGACTTGGCTCCAAACTCAGCCATGTGCCCTGACTAGGAATTGAATCAGCAGCGTTTTGGTCTGCAGGCTGGTGCTCAATCCACTGAGCCGCACTAGCCAGGCAAAAATTTTGTTAAAATTTAAAGGAAACATGAGCATGTAGTGAAATGAAAAGGCTTCATTTAGTCCTCCTACTTCCTACTGTCTTCTCCAGAACCTCTCCCAGCAAATACTCTCCCAACCTTACAATCTTTGGGGAAACTAATGTGAACAATATTGTAACATCTATTTCATACTATGCAGAAATTAAAATGAGTTTAAATTTATAATTTTTCTACCTCACTTGGAACTAGTTTGATTTTTTTTCCATATGGAGGGTTAAATGTTCCAATATCAGTTATTGAGTAGTCTGTCCTAGCTAGCCTCATTCATTTCTGATGTCATTTCTGTCATATACCAAGCTCCCATATGTCTATGTCTCTATTTCTTTTTTTTATAAATGTTCTTTTTCTCTTCTTATCTTTTTTTTTTTTTTTTTAAGATTTTATTTATTATTTTCAGAGAAAGGGGAAGGGAGAGAAGCAGAGAGGGAGAAAGACATCAATGTATGGTTGCCTTTCACCTGTCTCTAGCTACAGACCTGGCTGGATACCTGGCTTGCAACCTGGTTATGTTGCCCTGGCTGGGAATCGAACCAGCGACCTTTGGGTTTGCAGGTCGGCACCTTATCCACTCTGCTACCAGCCAGGGCTCTATGTCTCTATTTCTGAGCTTTCTTTTAAATATCATAGATTGATTTCTCCTATTCCTGGTAAATGCCACTGTGTTTCACTATTATAGCTTTGTAATATATCTTGCTTGATACCTAAAAGTGCTAGTACTCTATGCTTTCTTCTTCCTTTTTTTTAAAGTGATTTTTCTTAATCCTCCCCTAAGGGTATGTTTATTGGTTTTAGAGAGAGGAAGGGAGAGGGAGAGAAAGGGAGAGAAAAACATAAATGGGAGAGAAAAACATTGAACAGCTGCCTCCTGTACATGCCCCAACCTGGGATTGGACCTGCAACCTAGGTATGTGTCCTGACCAAGAATCAAACCCACAACCATTTGGTTTACGAGACAATGCTCCAACCAACTGAGCCACCTGGCCAGGGCTATGCTTTATTCTTTTAAACATTGTTTTACTCTCTTGGATGCTTTTTTATATCCATATGAATTTTAAAATCACTTCATTAAGTTCTCTAAAAACGTATTTTAGGATTTTTAGGGTATTTTATAGAATTCATAAAGACAATTTGGGAGGAAATTGGTAAGATCGGCATCTTTCTAATCTTAAGGTAAGATTTCAGTACTTGTTAGTGATGTATATTTTCAGACTTCTGAAAGTTATAACTATAAGGATGAACATGGAATTTCTTTTTTTTAATTTGGGGGATGTTTGGTTTCTTTTTGGAGGCTACCTTGACACAATTCAAAAAATTTTTTTTAAAAATTTTATTGTTGTTGTATTACATCCATCCCCTTTTTGCTCCCCTCTGTGCCCCCCACCCCCACAAAAAAATTGTTTTTTATAAGAGTTTATTTGAGCCAAACTGATGACACATGCCAGGGACTGAGATCTCAAATGCTTCTAAGAATTACAGTTTTGCAGTGTCCACCTTGCCACAATTTAATGAAGTGGTTCAAAACTAGAATAAAACTAGGTAGGCTCAGATCAAATGGGCTAGACTAGAGAAATACTTAGAAGTGTGTTCAAAGTGTAAAACAATCCCATGAAAGAGTCGTGATTTATCTTTCCAGGTGTGGTTGTCTCCACTGATGTTCTGTTCAGAAAAAGCTACAGTGAAATGCATCATTCAGTTTAGGAGATAGTTTTCATTTTCGAGCGTGTCATTTGCTATATAGAATGACCAGGTGACATTTCTCACTAGCAGATCCTGATCATGTGTGTTCTTTATATTCGGGATTATTCTTTCTTTCTTCGCATCAATAGTCCCCCCGTTAGGACCCCAACACTATCCTCCACGTTCTGATTTTCTGTCTCTTCATCCTGCTTCTTTGCTTTGTTAGACCCCATAATTTGTACATTAAAAATTTTAAATTTATTTTTAAAGAAAGGGGAAGGGAGGGAAGAGAGGGAGAAAAACATCATGTGCACCCCTATCTGGGGACCTGGCCTGCAACTCAGGCATGTGCTGACTGGGAATAGAACCAGCGACCCTTTGGTTTGCAGGTGGTCACTCAATCCACTGAGGCACACCAGCCAGGGCCTGTGCATGTTTTTATATTGCTTTTTATACATACGCAAAAGCGTGAGTCGTTTTTAAAGCTGAATAATAACCTCTTTGTATGTAATAGCTATATAATCTGATATATTTAACATGACTTTCTTGATCTGCAAATATATAACTTCATTGAAGACAGTATTGAAGTCCCACATATTCAAATTTTAATTTGTTCTTCTGATGGTTCATAATGCACCCAAGCTGAGAAGTCTGTCATTCTTTCACAAATGTGATGAATATTATTTTTTGTTAGTTTTTGTGTAGTCCAGTGTTAAAAATCTAATATAAATCTTAATGTGACATTAAAAAATTATTACCATATGCCATCTCTACACCAGAGAAATGTAGAACCATCACATCTGTTTTTTATTCTGAAATTGTGTGTTTTATATTTTGAAATTGGTTTTTATCCCAAATCAAAGGTGTTATTGTGGGCGGTTGATTGGCGACCATCATGGAATAGATTATACCCGGACCATTTCATCTGCCAGTGGTGATGAAAATGAACAATGGTGTGTTGAAAAGCACACGACCAGAAGCCCTACAGATGCCTTTGGCACTATTAATTTTCAAGATGGAGAGCACGTTCACCATGCCAAGGTTTGTTAACCCATGTTATATTGCTGGTTTTTAACAGTGTACTTAACTTCCACATTGTATCTCCTAATCATATCACCAAGTGTAGATGACCAGATGACCAGGTTTTATTGCAAAATTAGATTCACCCTCACTGGCAGGGCTTAGTTGGTTGAGTATCATTGTCATAAGTATATGTACTCAATATAGTCTGTCCTGTAAGTCAGCTGGGCACCTCTCAGCTACCTGTGTGCTGAGCAGCCCGGCACAAGGGACAGACAAGAGTCACACACAGTGGCTATGCTACTCACTCAGCTTTTATTGAATGCAGGTTCACTCAAAGTGGAACATCAACACACATTAATGTCCTACTCTAGCAATCTAAGAGAATTATAACACACACACACACAGAGCAATTGATGGGGGATAACAAACCTGAGTTCCAGAGTCTTGTCTGCAAGTCCAGGAGACAGCATGGTGGACAGAGAAGTTGTCAATGTCTTGTAAAGAAGGATCTCTGGAGCCAGGTGGGCAGCGGGGCAAAGTCTTTATTCCAGTAGGGCATCACCTCTGGTGGCTGAAGCCAAGGGAGGTTAGTGTGGTGCGGAGCAGCACTCTGGTGTGCAGGGCTTGGCTGTCTCAGCTGTGGTCTGAAACTTGCCTCAACTGGAAGGTGGTGTACTCCACTCTTCTGGGTTATTTTGATAAATGTCTTGGCACCCCTGATGCCAAGTTTGGAATTTGTTCAAATACCTATGGTGGTACATGGCTATTCTACTTGACACCTCTGCTAGCAAGAGTGGAATTTCCCCAGGAGCCTCTGTATGGGTGGTCCCACTCTGCAGACATGGCCATGCTGGTCACATGTGCAGATGTCTTAGCTATGTCTTCTTGCCAGATGTGTCTGTTCTGACCACGTGAATAGATATCTTAAGTGTGTCCTTTTGCCAAATGTATCCAGTGACTTAAGCAGTTCTCCTCTTGAACCAGTGTCATGGCTAACTGAAAGCCATTTTAAGTGACATGAATGACTCCATTTTGTTTTATATAACTTATGCCATCTTGATCGAACTGATGCCATTTTCTTGGGCCTGGTCTTCATAGCCATCCTGTAAAGTGAAAGGTCATCAGTTCCCAGCCAGGGCACTTACATGGGTTGAGGGCCAGGTCCCCAGCTGGGGCATGTGTGAGAGGCAACCAGTTGATGTTTCCCTCACATTAATGTTTCTCTCCCTCTCTTTCTCCCTTCCTTCCCTCTTTCTGAAAATAAATAAAAATTAAAAAAAAAAATTAGATTCATATTATTAACCTTTTGGTGAAAATGAGCTGACCTTTCCTTTTCCTTTATGTTCCTGGGGCATTCTTCCTTTCCCAGCTGTGGCCAGCTCTTTATTTGATTGAACTTTTCCAGCACACTTATGCTGTCTGTGAAAGATAATGTCTCATTGTTCTTCACAAAGTTGCTAAAGGGCTGCTTTTGTGCAATACAGAAAGTTACCTCCACAGATAGCAAGTTTTAGCAACAATTACTACTAACTTGTGGCTATTCATGCCTGTTCTATCCTCCTGAGAGCCTCCTTTCAGGAAGAAAATGGGGGAATTATCATACTGGCCTCTCCAGGCCAATTTTCCTCTTGTCTCTAATATGGTAATTTTGCATGTGATTTGCATAGTATTGACAGGTCAACTGTCTCCCAGATGTTTCTCTTGAGCTTGTTAACCACCTGCTGTTTCATTAGAGGCAGCTCTCTCAGCGGAAAATACAGGTGGAGCCCAGCTCAGGAAAGCGGAGTCAGCTGTATTCTGGAGTATGACCATCAGTTGGATGGATTTGAAACAACTCTTCTTAATAGTGCAATCATAATAAAGTTGCATTACCATAGTTCTATAGTAGCCTATAGTTTCAGTTGTTAATTCTCTTACATTTACCTTTGTGCATTGATATTTTTTTCTTTAGTTGGTGGGAAAATGACCTTCATTCTCCTCTCCAACCTCATACATAAGCTTAGTACATATGTAATTACACTGTATGCAGTTTTTCCCTTAAGTTTTAGTTGTCTTTTTGCTTCTTATGTTTATTCATAATCACCTTCATTTACTCATTTTAAAATCTATTTGACAAATATTTATTGGGTGCTATATTTTGCTATGTCCCAAAGAGCTTCTGTTCCAGGTAATAATTTTGTGGGGGAGGAACCAACTTTCCTCTACCTTCAAGGCTCTTTTGGCTGGCCTAGTAATGAAATAGATATGAGACAGGTTAGCAAGAGAAAATAACCAAATTTAATACATACATATGTACATATGTATGGGAAACCAGCATACATGAGAGTTGGAAACCCCACATGCAGGACAGGCTCAAAGACAGAAAGGAGAATTGAGGTGTATAAGACATCATAAAGGGAAGGGGAGAAAGGAGAGGGGGAAATGGGATGGACAACAATAAAATTAAATAAAAAAAAAAAGACATCTTGAGCCAGGGATGATGTAATGCACCTTGGGAGCTTCAAAGGATCCTTGCAGAGTGATAAAAATAGACGTTTAGTACTTAGAAGTTTGCCCTGCCCTATAGCTAGTTCAGGGAAGCTTGTGAGAGCTGTTTTTTTTTTTTGTTTTTTTTTTTTTTAATCTCCCTCCACTCCCCTTCCCAGCTGTTTTTTTCCTACCACCACAGTTTACAAAGAGTTGGAGGTGAATCTTTGCCAGCCTGCGTGTACATGACCTGTGGGAGGGAGTTAGTTATAAAGGAGGAGGAGGGGAAAGAGTCATTAACCTTTAGCACATTCTTTGGTTGGCCTTGGGGAGAAAGACTCCAGTGCTGATATTTTAGTTAATCAAGTTTGTTTATCCTGAACTTTCAAGGAGAAATATCTTCCAGGACTAGAATGACTCATCTATTGTTGAAAGAGGGGTACCTGGGAGAAAGTAGGGGTAGAGAGAAGATGAAATGAACCAGGGCTGCCCCCTCTTCCCTTATTCATTTATTCAGAGAAACACAAGCCATTTCACAAAGGTCAAGTTGTATTTTTTTCCTACTAATTCAATATGTAATAAAGCCATGCCAACCCAGTCTCCTCACTTACAAATTGTACCCTAGTTATCCTTAGATTCTTTCTATGACTCACATTCTGTGATGTTTGAAGAATTTCAAAGATAAATAAAAAATTATTTTAAAGTGCTATCACATTCTGGAGGATAGTGTGGTAATTCCTAGTTGTATATTCACCTGTGGTTATTTTTGGTATTATTTTATAATTCATGGTTTCTTATTGCCCTTGTTCCACCCTGTAAATCTGAATTGTTTTTGCTATTGGTTGACTTATGCTTGCAGAAGGCAAACTCATCCTAATATGATTTTAATGGTCTATTGTGGCTCCTCTGCTAGAAAAAGAGTCAGTCATATACTATGACCTTAGACAAAATGTGAAATGATTCTGGGGCCCCCTGCTGCTTTGGATTTTCCTCTCTTTCAGTTATACTGGCTGATCAAAGATATGACACTTTTGTGAAAAGTATTTATTTTGGAAAAGAACATTTTCAGAGTGATAATTATATACAAAGGAAATGATTAGAATGCAAAATTTGAAAGAAAGTCAATGTATGTACTCCTGGATTTAAATTAATTTAAATTATGCAAATATCTGAAATGGTCAAGTAAACTGGAAGCCATAGCATTTATGAAAACCTATTTCACTTGTTTTTAAAACCTTTTTTTTGTGTGTGTGTGTGTGGTCAAAAGAGAATATATATTAAAAAGAATTTTAATTCTATTACAGTTGTCCCAATATTTGTCCCTTTTGTCCCCCTCCACCCAGCCCACCCCTCTTGCCCACCATTAATTCCCTCTCTGTTGTCCATGTCCATGAGTCATTCATACATGTTCTTTGTCTAGTCTCTTTTTTAAATGAGTTTATTGGAGCAGCAATTTTTGCCACTTTGAAGTATTTCTTCCTTACCTGAGACCTTCTGAGAACATTGATGGGCCTACCTGAAAAGCAGAGGAAACTTCCTCCTGGGCTGTAGGACCCTTTCAAAGAAAACACTTCCATTATGTAAAGATGAACTTTTGAAGAGATGGCAGACTTTTCCTTTCAAGTTGGGGCTATTTGCATTTCTTTCTGCATGTTTGTTATTGATTGGTACTGGTTTTTCACTATTTTATGTATCTGTGTATGTGCTTATCTTCCAGTATATTAGAACTTCTTATGATACAAAGTTGGATCATCTGTTACATTTGATGCTGAAAGAGTGGAAGATGGAATTGCCAAAGCTGGTGATTTCTGTCCATGGGGGCATCCAAAACTTCAAGATGCCCTCCAAACTTAAAGAGATCTTCAGCCAGGGTTTGGTCAAAGCTGCAGAGACAACAGGAGCATGGATATTAACTGAAGGCATTAATACTGGTAAAGCACACTCCATTGCTATACACTTAAAAAAATTTCCTCTGTCTAACTGAATCCACCAGCATGGCAGCTGCTCTCCACTCTGCAGTGCTCCTAGGAGACATTGTGGACCGGGGAAGAAAGACAAAAAGCATAGTGACCAGCAAAGAAACCCAGAAAAACTATAGACCTTTCCTGGAATGTGTTTTTTACCATTGTTAAAATATGCTATTCTTATGTAACTTCGGGTAAATCTTTTGGATAAAAAGAAAATAGTCTTTCCTGAGCTTTGGACTGTGGTGAGGTTGAAAAGGACATGGAACCCAATGCAAGTGTGGAGTGTGTGAGCATAGACATGAGCTAAACTCACCAAGGCCAGACTCCCAGGCATTGGAAATCAGTGAAGTGTGCAAAAATTGCATTGAGTATATTTGGCAGGCAGAGATAATTAACTACACAATTGTCTTTTCACTCACTGCCTTTACACGGATTCTTTCATACTCCTAGAAATCTGACAAATCTGACATTCAAGAATTTTATATAGTAGGCTCTGAACCTCTACTCCTTTGCATCAGTATTTATGAACTGTCTGCACATTAGAGACTTGGTGGCTTTAAAAAAATACAGGTACCCCAGATTACCTAGGGTTTTTTTGGGTGCAGCTTCATAAGTACGTCTAAAGTGCAGGCAGTGATGGGAACTAGTACCTTCACAAACCCTCCTCTGTTACCAATCAACTGTTATGATTCTGACACCAATTCTGATATAGGGGTTCTTTCTCTACACAGCCTTTGATACCAGCTGGGTGTCCTGTAATTCAGCTCAGTTCTGACACTGTCTAAAAATAGCTTCAGATTCCACAGATTAAGGGCTCAGCACAAGACTGTCTCCACTTCAGATGCCAAGCATAAGTCCAGGTTACCTGTAATTCTGACCAACTCGCTATCAACCAGAGGTTCCCTTTGGTTTGATTCATTGGCTAGAGTATCTCACAGAACTTAGGAAACCAGTTTACTCCCTTGATTACCAGTTTATTGCATTAAAAAGAAACATAATTCAGGAATAGCCAGGTGAAAGAGATGTTTAAGGCAAAGTATGGGGGACGGGGCACAGAGCTTCCATGCCTCCCCCTGTTCTCTGCACGTTCAGTCACTTGGAAGCTCTCTGAATCCTGTCTATTTGGTTTTTATGGAGGCTTCATCACGAAGGGACAATTGATCAAATCATTGGCCATCATTAATTGAACTTAATCTCCAGCAGTCTCCTGTCCCTGGAGCTGAAAGTTCCACACCTCTAACAGCTTGGTTGGTTTCCCTGGTAACCAGCCAGTCCTTTGGTAGAGTCCAAAAGTCACCTCATTAGTGTACCTTTGCTACTCTTATCACTTAGGAAATTCCAAAGGCTTATTAAGGAGCTCTAATGTCAGGAGTAGGATGAGAACCAAATATAAATTTCTTATGATAAATCACCGTACCACAGTGTGGTTTTTCATTTTTCTTTTATTCCTCTCTCGTTTGATTTTTGATTTTGATTGGCCCTAGAAAATACCTCCTATTAAATACAGTCCGTCCTTTAAGTCTACATTAGATGTCAACATACCCATGAAACATTCTGTATCTCAACTCACTTTTGTTTCTTAATTTCTATAGCATTTACTGCCTGTAGCACCTGTAACATTCTATGATTTTTCTTATAGGTTAGGATGGGTTTGTGTATTAGTTCCTCCTCCTGGTTGTGAGTTTGAGTCCAGGGCTTACACATCTGCTAGGCACTGAGTAACACATGCTGATTTAACAAATCACTTTTTCTGACTGAAGGGAATGAAGAAAGCAAATGATTGGGGAAAAAAGCAAAATAAAACTAAGGGATTTGGCTTGTCATTAATGTTTATTGTGTATATTTTATTGAGATAATTATTGTTTCGCATTCTTGGTAGAGAGTGAAGGTTGTAGAGTTCTTAGTTCCTTGCATAGTACTTATTAATTTCCAGGGAAAAATAAGGGTGGGCCCTGGCTGAGTAGCTCAGTTGGTCTACAACTTTTCCTAACAATGGCCTTTATATGTACCTGTCTATTTGCCTTTTTCTGGGAATCTTGGTGTTTGAATTCTAACTTGGTTGTTCATAGGAATATCCAAACACGTTGGGGATGCCCTGAAAGCACATTTCTCCCAGTGCTTGAGGAAAATCTGGACAGTTGGAATCCCTCCTTGGGGTGTCATTGAGAACCAGAGAGATCTTATTGGAAAAGATGTAAGTAAAGAATCCTTTCACAACAAAAAGAGATAAACATATATCCAATTGCCAACTTAGCACTATCCCTAGATATCTAATGAACATCTGGGATGTAAACTATTCAAAACCAACTCCTGTCTTCCTACTGTCTTCTTTACTTTGTCTTAGAAAATAGCACACCCATCCTTGCAGTTGTTCAAGGAAAAAAACCTTGGGCTTATCCTTGGGCTTACCTAGAATGATCTAGGTCTCATACTTCAAACCCAGTTTATCAGTAAATTATCTCAGCTTTAGTTTAAAAATATATCCACAATCTTACCTTTTCTCATTACCTCCAATGGTATTGAGCAGGTCTAGGTCATCATTTTCTGTCACATGAATGATTATAATAGCCTTCCCTCTTCTCCTCCTTCTCTCTTACTACAGTCTAAACACAGTAGCCAGAATGATTTTTCTAAAATATAAACCAGGTCATGATACTCTCTTGTGAAGAAACCTTGTGTGGATCCTGTCTCACTTACAGTAAAGCCAAACTTCTCAAGATGGTATGCATGTAGTGAAATAAGGAACATTCATGATTTGGCCTTTCTCTTCCCTCAACTCACACTATCTTCTGCTTCATTCATTCTTGTGTATTGATTCTTTGATTCCATCTGTTTGTTTTTTTTAAAGAGAATAGACTTGTCTAATTATGTTTTGTAAAAATCTCAGTTATTACAAAAGGTATGAAGAAGAAAGATAACTTCTGTTAATATTTTGGTATATATTATTCCAGGTTTTTTTCTAAGTATGTGTGCATATGTATAGTAAAAAAAGTTTGTACATGAACAAGTAAAACCAGAAACCCACTACTGTGAATCTGTTTATTAACTTAACTATTTAACATAGTTATTTTCTATGCCAATTATAATAAACATGCTAATGGTTTAACTTTCATTTTGAAAAATTTAAACATATTAAAGAGTAGATATATTAGAATAATGAACTCTTTTATATCCACTTTTCAGCTTTAACTTATAAACTTAGAGCCAATTTTGTTTCACCTATTTCCTTATTAACTCCACACCATCTATCTCAATTATTTTGAAGCAAATTCAAATAATTTCATTAGTAAATATTTTAATAGGTATTTCTAAAACATATGGACAACTAAAAATATAGCCATATTACTATTACCATACCTAAAAAATTAATAATAATTCTGGAATATCATCAAATATCCAGTCTGTATTCAAGTTTCTGATTGTCTCAAACTTTTTTAGTTGTTTGATTTCATTGTCCAAAGTACTCCCTGCATTGTGATGAGTTGATATGTCTCTTAAGTTGCTTTTTTATTTTTGCTTGAGTCACTTTTAATCCCTTTTAATCTATAGATTTTTCCCTTCATCTCCTTCCCCTCCCCCCCTTTCTGGCAATGTATTTTGTTGAAGAAACTGGCTCATTTGACCTGAAGAGTTCCCCGCCATTTGGACTTTGCAAATTTAACTTCTTATAGTAGAGTCTAGTCTGTTTCCCTGTCATCCTGTCTTTCCTGTAAATTGGTAGTTTGATCCAAAGTTATGAGCAGATTCAGGTTCTAGTTTTGCAAGTTTAGGCCACAGGAGGAGTTAAATCCTTTCCTGGTGACATATGATTATCTCTTTTTATGATGTCATTGCCTCCATTCATTATTTTAATAGGGTTGCAAAATGCTGCTATTTTGTTATATATATCTTTATTTATTAGGTTAAACACTCTATAGAGAAAACATTTTCTCATCAGGCACTTGATTTATTTTGTGGTACAGTTGTATAGGAAAGAGCAAAATAAATGCTTAACTCTTTTTTTTTTTTTTTTAAAGGTTTTATTTATTATTTTTAGAGAGAGGGGTAGGGAGAGAAGCAGAGAGGGAGAGAGACATCCATGTATGGTTGCCTTTCACCTGCCTCCAGCTACAGACCTGGCTGGAGACCTGGCTTGCAACCTGGTTATGTGCCCTGGCTGGGGAATCGAACCAGCGACCTTTGGGTTCACAGGCCGGCGCCTTATCTACTGAGCCACCAGCCAGGGCAAATGCTTAACTCTTTATTTGACGGTTTACAAAACAATGAATGGGTTATCCACCATCCTCCAAAGAAAACCATGAGATTTCTTTTTTGATTCATGAATTTAAACATATTTAGTATGTTTCAATTTGTTACAGTTATTGTTCTTAATCATATTCAAATAGTCTCCTTTTAGCCAGTGGAGTCTTTTGAGTTTTTCTCTTGAGTCCTTTTTAACATAATTCTAGTCATTTTTTATAGCTTTCTTGAATTTTAGTGTGAAAAATATTCCAGGCTCATTGTATATATTTTTTGCTCTTAGGGAAATAGATGGTAGCTTTTAGTGGGAAGCAATATTGACCAATCCAATTTTGGGGGCTAGCAGGGCATTTTTATTTTTTATGATATGCTACTGTACTAAAGTATTATAATTTATTTAACTATTCTTCTATTACTGTTTTTTTTGGGTGATTTCTTATTTTTCACTATTACAAAAATGATATCAATGTTTTAATAAGATACATAAACCTTTGAAGCTAGTTGGCTTTATTTCTTTTGAACTAATTTTCAAATTAGCATGAATGGGCTAGTAGTTCTCTACCTTTAAAAATGTGACTCATGGACTTCCAGAAAGGTATTAACAATTTACATTCCTTCCAATAGAGTATGAAGGTGCCTATTTTTGTGTTCCATTGATAGTTCTCGGTATTCTGGCCTTTAAAAAAGCTTGCCGTATTGATAGGTATAACATAATACCTAATTGTTCTTATTTATATATCTTTGATTACTAGTGAGGTTCAACATTGTTTTACATGGTTTTTGTGCATTTTCAAGCATGGTTATTATATTTTGAAAGACCTCATACTATAATTCAGTCTAGCTACATTTTTGTTTGTCATGCATGCTGCAATTACCGCCAGTTTTTATTTTATGATCATTATCCCATAAATTAAAAATATGTATTAAATCAATCAATCACTTTCTTTTTGGTTTCCTGCCTCAGCAGCATCCTTGGGGATTATAGGGTAACTTTTAAGAAATAATGTTTGTAAAGCATATCGTGCTCTTTACATTCATTATTTCTCTTTAGCCTCACAGCAACCCTCTGACATGGAAATTATTATTATCTTCACTTACACATGAAGAAAATCTGTCTGAGAAAGGAGGCAGGAATTACTCAAGTTTAATAAGCAGAACAGCTTGGACCCTGTGACTCCAAATCCTGTCCTCTCATCTTGAAAGACAAATAAGAATTAGAACAGATTAAGAGTCAATAAATCTTAATAAAGGTCTGGATATTTTACATAAAGTAGAATAAATTGACATTTAGTTGGCCGTTACTCTTTATTTCATTTGGAATAAAATGACTAGAAAAAAATTAGTGTCATTGCCCTGGCTGGTGCCGCTCAGTGGATTGGCGCCGGCCTGTGAACTGGTGGCTGCTTCAATTCCCAGCCAGGGTACATAACCAGGTTGCAAGCCAGGTCTCCAGCCAGGTCTGTAGCTGGAGGCAGGTGAAAGGCAACCATACATTGATGTTTCTCTCCTTTTCTCCCCCCGCCCTGCATTATTTTCTCTCTGAAAATAATGAATAAAATCTTTAAAAAACATTAGCATCAAAATATTTTTTTGGAATAGATCTACTAAAGGCATATTTTGAGGACAATGATGTCTGTTCACCTATGCCAATTCTTGTGCAGATTTTTAATCTTCTGAAGCAAGGTAAGTACTAAAATTGAAAATAAGTATTTAGAATCACTTTCAGCAACATAGCAGTGCTGTGACATCCAAGTGCCTGGTCAGTGGGCTTATTTTGCTGAGCATGAGGTGAGCGAGTATTGTTGAACTTGTGTTGTTGAGTTTCATGAGTAGGACTGCATATGAGTAATGCTCTGTAGGACACATCAGTCAATAAAAAAATGTGAAATTAAAAATACCCAAATTGATCTTTCACATAGATAGCTTGAGAAGCACTGCTCTTGGTAGCAAGTGGTATTTTTTTAACCTCAACAAGAACTCCATAGTGCATAGAGACAGGCCTTTGAGCAGTTGAACTGAGGGAGGGATCTTGAGCTCTGACTCTCCCTTATCTTTGCAGGTGGTGTGCTTGTACCAGGCTCTGGGAAACCCGCTCAGCAAGCTCACTACACTCAATAGCATGCACTCCCACTTCATACTGTCTGATGATGGGACAGTGGGCAAGTATGGAAATGAGATGACCCTCAGGAGGAACCTGGAAAAGCACCTCTCTTTGCAGAAAATACACAGCCGTGAGTTCCAGAGGGGTTCAGCCAGCAGCTCCTGGCTGGGGTCCAGGGTGCTCCGATATCATCTACACAGAGTAGAGTAGTCCAAGGCAGACTCTGCTTTCATAAGTGTGAATCCACAGCCAGAAAGAAACAGGATCTCAGGTGGTAGAGAGCTGTGGATGACAGCTGGGAGAGAGGAAAAATAGATGGGGGACAGTGTAGACAGGGGAGGTTGTGTGGAAGCGTGGAGACTATAGCAGAGTCTCCAGGGGTGTAGGGTTAGATGGATGGATGGAGAGGAGAGAACGGAAATAGCTGAAGAGCAGTAAGGAGACCGGCCTGAGAAGACTGGGGCTATCATCTTTGATAGTCAGGGGAGATGATATTTCATATGTAGGTGCAGTGGCTCCAGACCAGGAGGGGGCTGGAATCAGACAGGGCTTTTAGAAACAGGGATCATTGAAGAGATTCAGGTTGTGTCCTGCCTACAGTGGTGCTTTGAGATGGCCATTTTGTAGGAGGAAGAGGCAAGAAGAAGGCCAGATTCTGTGAGCATCCATGAGTGGCGAGGGGGAATCCTTGCAGGGAAGAGGAGGGCTGGGTGTTGCCTGGAGAAATGGAAACGTTTGTCCAAGGAAGTGGAAGTGAGCCACTGCTTCTTCCCATGAGTTACATCTTCTACAAAATACTCTGCCCTTTGGGGCACGGGGCCAAGGAGCAGGAAGGCCCTCAGGAGGCACAAGTCCTCTTTAGCCTTTGACTTTTGGCTTGGAAAGGCTGAATGTCTGTTGAATTTTGGACCTTGATCCCTTGAGGCAGAAAAATGTGGTGAGTTCAGACAAACCAAACCTCTGTCATATACTCGTGACCTTGGACAATGGAGTTATCAATTGTCAATTTTTCTTAATATAAAATGCAAGAAATTGTCTACTTGTACCTGTCATTGTGTGTATTAATTTAGATAAAGAATATTAGGTGTATATGGAATGATGCTGCGTACATAGTACATCTTCAGTAGACGTCTGTCTTTCCTCTTATATTTCTTTTGTACAGGGGTCATCTCCTAGTGGGGGTGGGGGCATGGGAAAAACTGGAAATTTTTGACACTTACGGCTTACTGTGAATGACAGTTGGAGGCTCCTTTTTCCGTAGGTCAGGAAAAGGGAGAGAGGATCAGGTATGTGGTCCTCTGTGGGGTGGGGGTGGATAGGGGAAGAAAGAGACCCAGAGGAGAGGAGGTTAGGCCAGGGGTCTGAATATCAGTTAACTGGATTGTCTTGTTGCCTCTATTGACCCAGCTCACCACAGAGAGTGCTCAGGAGTTCTGCACAGCACTACAGTGTGTGACTTGGGAGAGCAAAGTCTGTCTTTCTTACTTCCTACTGATTTCCGATGGGAGGGTGAATGAAAACAACTCCAGTTTACAGATACTGGCAAGTGGCATTCTTGCTTTCAAAGATCTTGAAACTTAGAGTTTTTTTGGAAGGGTTTCACTCTTTATGGAGAAGAATGTGGAGTCAATTTCAGTGGACTGGTAATATTTATAAATTCTATGGTGAACCTGTATGAAAACAGCAAAAGCAGTATGCTACCTACACATACCACACACATGCATGAAATAAATAAAGGAGGAAAGGAGGGAAGGAAGGAAGGGAAGAAAAAGGGAAGGAAGGAAGAAAGGTAAAGAAGGAAGGAAAGAAGGAAGGAAAAGGCCTTAAGAAACCCCAAATTCTTGTATACTAAAGCTGATCTTTTTACCTTCCATGCTCATTAAGGAGGCTTTCTACTATATTTGTATTTGTCCACTGATGTGATTGAAAGGGATTTATTGGAATAAAATGAAAATTCTTGAATATTACGTGATTTTTTAAAAAGACTTTATCCATCACTTTCAGAGAGAGAGGTGTAGGGAGAGAGGGAGAGAGGGAGAGAAACATCAATGTATGGTTGCCCTCCACCTGCCTCCAGCCACGGACCTGGCTGGAGACCTGGCTTGCAACCTGGTTATATGCCCTGGCTGGGACTCAAACCAGTGACCCTTGGATTCACAGGCCTTATCCACTGAGCCACCAGCCAGGGCAAAATATTATGTTGATTTTTAAACCTAAGAAAGCTTGAAGAGCCTGTTACTATATAGCTGCTACTTTTATTTAAAGTCCAAGCTTCTGGCTTATCTTGAACTACGCAAGCCTGTGTCCAAAACACAGATGGTCAGTCTAGAGCAAGTAATGAATACATGTGATGACTGAAACATGTGTGTTTGGAAATCAGAATGGCTAACTGGCCAAGACAGGATTGCTTTCTAACAGTGTGGTATCGTTTGTGATCTGACACAGGCTCAAGACAAGGCGTGCCCATGGTGGGGCTGGTGGTGGAAGGAGGTCCAAATGTCATCCTCTGGGTGTGGGAGACCGTGAGAGACAAGCACCCAGTGGTAGTGTGTGAGGGCACTGGCAGGGCTGCAGACCTCCTGGCCTTCACCCACAAACACTTAGCAGGTGAAGGGTAAGTGTCTGACTCTCACTTTTGAGACTATGGTGACTACTTCCTTTTAGTTCCTTAAGCTCTGCTTTTATGTGGGCTGGATACCCTTGGAGGACAGAGGTAGAGACTGGAATTTATTTTTCAGTGATTTTTGTATTTCTTAATCAAAATGCCCTCCGGTGATGCCAGTTGCTGTTTCCGCAGCTGAAGAATGACCCGCCTCTCAGGAATGTTTGAGCCTTGTCTGAGCTCCTGGAGAAAGCATTTTCAGGGAGCATGAGGGAAGAGAAGCTCCTGCAAATGGCCATTAAGGCTGAAAAAGTTCTATAGTGAGTGAGGAAACCAGTGGCAGCCAAGATCACCTTCCAAGTTCATTCATCATTAGTAAAAATAGCAGGAATTGGGGAAATCAGCATCCTGGCTTTTATATACCATTTTTGTGCTTATTTGAGGTTTTAATCCCCCTCCACCATTTTTCTTTCTTTCTTTTTCTTTTATAACATCAGTATGTGGTTGCCTCTTGTGTGCTTCCAACTGGGAACCTGGCCCCAAAACTCAGGCATGTGCCCTGACCTGGAATTGAAGCATTGACCCTTTGGTTTGCAGGCCAGTCCTCAATCCACTGAGCCACACCTGCCAGGGCTCCCCGCTTTTTAAATAAAAATTGTCTCTAGTCATCCCTATGTCCAGTGTGATTCTTCCAATATCAAAAGTCTAAATAAATAAAGTACTAACAAACTAAAATGTTGATCCTACTAATTTATTTCATAAATACCCATGCTTATAACTATTTTTGAAGAGTCTTTTCCTTACACTTTTTCTCCCTTTCAGCCCTCAGCTCTCTGATTCCACCCTCTAGCCCCTTCCTTACCCTTTCGTTCCTCTCTTTCCTAAAGTCACCCTTGGTGAGTGGTTCTTGATTTTTTGGGCTTTTAGATCTTTTTGAGAATATGAGGCCCATAATTTCTGGAGATTAACAGCACCCCAGAAATTGATCAGCTCATAAACCTTGCCCCAGAGTGTATTCTTTCCAGGATCATGGCAGATCAGCCTATTATCAATTTCAATTCAGACTTCCAGTGATGCTGCTTCTCTGCTTCCTGCTCATTTCCTTCCTGGGCAGAACTGTCCTCAGAAACCCTCCCATCAGGTAGGGCAGATGGTTGGTTTTCTTGTACTGATGCTGCTGACTTGTCCCCTTCTCTGTCTGTCCAGGACCCTTCGTCCTCAGGTGAAGGAGGAGATCATCTGCATGATTCAGAACACTTTCAACTTCAGTCTTAAACCATCCAAGCACCTTTTTCAAATTCTAATGGAGTGCATGGTGCACAGGGATTCTGTGAGTATAACGAGGTGATGGTTCAACTGACTTAGAATGCTAATTTTTAACAACTGTACTGCTTATTTTCACAATTTTTTAAAGCATGGACTTTTTCAACTTTGTATGTAATACTATAGAACTTGACCCTTAGTTGAGTACCTTGACTTTTGAACTATCCCCACTCTGTTTCTAATTCTTGACTGTACCTGGAAAAAAGCACTTAGATAGCAGAGCAGTAATACATCAAAGTGATTAAGTTTAGTGATTATTATCAGCCTTTTTGGCACCAGGGACTGGTTTTGTGGAAGATAATTTTTCCACACATGGAGGCTGTGGGGGTAGTAGGTGGGGTGGGATGGGGCAGGCAGGGCAGGAGGCGGGGCTCTGGCAGTAATGGAAAGGAAACTTCTTTGCTGGCCCATCTCTGACCTCCTGCATTGCAGCCTGGTTCCCAACAGGCCATGGTACCAGTCGGTGGTCCAGGGGTCCCCAACAGTGCCATCCTAGCCTGAGTAAATCCTGCAGGAGATCATGAAGGAAGCATTGGCAACAACAAATGTGTCAACATACTCTGGGACAGACAATGGAGGCCACTTGCTATAGGCAATACATACAATATAGATTCAGGAAGAAATCTTAGTGTTTCAGAATACTTTAATGAAAATTGTTATCGATGACTAGGATGATACGAAGCTGACAGTTACAGTAAATAAACATGCAGCTATCTTATGCTTTATGGCAGTCTTCCCAGAGTTTGAAGGCCAGGCCAGTTTATACAAGATTTAGGTAATCTTTAAGCACCTGGCTTCAAAAAACCAATTGAACAAGGTTAAGCCAGACAAAGTGTGGCCAAACATACACGGAAAATGCCTTAGGTTTTAGTTGACCTAATAACAACAAAAATAATGACTATATCTATAATTAGCAGTGTGCTTTCAGGTATATTTTTCACCTGTGATAGTCCCATGAGTGAGTTCAATATAGCAGCCTTTATTCTAGTTTCAAAGATGATGGAGCTGAAGCCTGGAGAAATGAAGTGATTGATGCTGAGTCATGAAGTTATGAAACAGCAGAACTGAAACTTGAGCTTAGAATTGAAATCTTACGTGTGGTCTAGTACTTTTTATACTCCCTATAATAATCAGTAATACCAAGAGGGAACTAGGGAAGGTGAGTAAGGGTTTGGACATTATAGGACTTAGGTTCCCAGCTCTTATACAAATGAGAGGAGTTATTCATGCATATAGAGGGCCTCTGAAGTGGAGGGAACCAATGTGTGAATTGTAGAAGGATAGTTTTTTGGTCTTTTGGGGATGTTAGAAATTAGGGTTCCTCTTACGTGGGTGAGGAACCTCAGCTTCAATGGTCGTAGGGTATTACCCAAGGCTGACTGCTTGGGGACTAGAATTTGCCAACCCAGGCTAATTTTTTATTAAACACTTGTCTACTATATAAACTATATTTTCATTTGGAAAGACTGAGCCACATTCATTAACAGCAAGAGACCTTTTATGATGATAAGTAATGTCCTTATTTATCTTAAAAAATTAGTCACATGCTGGGATGCACAGGACAGTGATGGTGATGACAGTCTCTGCTGTCCATTGTGCATGCTCATTGGATTCATTGTAATTACCTAACTTATTTGATGACAAATCCTTGAGGATTCATTTCCCGTTGAAAAGCAGAAGTCTGAGTTTCTAAGACTAGGTGAACAGAAGGAGTTCATATAGCACTCCTTTGAAATGAAGAAGGATTTCCTTTACATCAGGAACTAAAATGAGTTTTCTTGTAGCATATGCATAGGAAATTAATGTAGCCATGTTCTTTTATGTATGTTTTCTCTAAGATAGATGGAATGTTTTGGGTATTTTTTCCCCCTGCACGCCCACAGTTCTCTATTACCCTATGTAAAAAAATTTTTTTCTCTTCTATTAGTAAAAAAAAAAAAAAAAAAAGAAAAACACAACTCAGTGATCTTTGACATTAATGAAGACTGTTTTCCTCAATTCACTAGCTCAAGAATGAATTTTGTGGGTACACTTGAAAGCTAGTCCCCAAATATATGCCCTTTCTGTTTTTCACTTTTTTTTCCCACTTTTCCAATAAGTATTTATTATTAGTTAAGCCATGATTCAGGATCCTAGGGTGGGATGTACCCAGGTCCCCCTTCACCTCCTTAGGAGAAGGATGGAAGACAGAAGACAGGTGGGGTGCAGCCAGTTCAGATCTTCCCAGGAAATGTGCCTTCTGCCTGGCGGTCATCCCAAGCTGACACCCAGGACACAGGGCAAAGGGACTTGTACACACGCTGGTACCACTGGCACATAGAGACATCACCCCCTTTAGCAGTCATTGCCTTCTCACAGCGGTGGAAGTCCAGGTAGTTCTGCCAACAGTTCCTGGTCTGGTTCTGGTTAGGGAAGCTGCTATCAAAAGGGGTGGTCTTGTAGTTCTTGATTTTGGATTTGATATCTTCTGCCATGTTGCCAACTCCTTGTTCTTGGGGAAGATAAGGTGCAGTTCTTCAGTCTCCCAAGATGGGATTCCAGGTTCCCGACCCTTGCCACTCACCCAAAGACACCCCCGAAGCCGCCCGCAGCTCAATGTGACGCCCAGCAAAGTCCTGTTTTTCACTTCTTATAGATTATCATATTTGAGGCTGATTCTGAGGAGTTGCAAGACCTTGATTTAGCAATCCTAACAGCTCTACTAAAAGGTGAGTGTCTGAATAGGGTTACAGTTCTTCCTCACTTCCTATTTTTACCTTCAGTAGCACTTTTTGCTTCATATGTTGACATTTTAAATAGAATATATCATTTTTCCTTTCTTTTACTCTAGGTACAAGTTTATCAGCATCTGAGCAATTAAATCTGGCAATGGCCTGGGATAGGACAGACATCGCCAAGAAACATATCTTAATATATGGACAGCGTTGGAAGGTATAATGAAAGTGGAAAATAATATTTTATGTTGGTTTGTTAGGGAGGGGAAAAAGAGGAACATTGGAGGAGAGATGAATTGGTTTGGGAGGGCTGTGGGGGTAGCATCACTGTAGTTAAGTGCCCACAGACCCCAAAAGCATTTCTCTCATCTACTTTGTCTCCCTGAAAACAGTTTCCTGGTCTGGCTCTGTGGCTTCATTGAAGCTGATAAAGGAAGTTGGGGGAAAAAAATTAGAATTAAAAATTTTTTTTCTATTTAAAAAATTACTCTTTAGTTTATTTTAAATTATTTTTTAACATTACCTTTTAGTCCCCTTCTACCCACTTTCCCCAGCAATCACCACATTGTCTATGAGCCCCTTTTCTTTTTTGCTCAGTCCCTCCACCCCCTCACCTCCCCTGAACTGCTAGCTGTCATCCTGCTTTCTATCTCTGAGTTGGTCCCCATTTTCCTTGTTACTTCATTTTGTTCATTAGATTCCACATATGAATGAAATCATATGGTATTTGTCTTTCTCTGACTGGCTTATTTCACTTAGAATAATATTCTGCAGGTCCATCCATGCTGTCCCAAAGGGTAAAAGCGTCTTCTTTTTTCATGGCTGAATAGTATTACATCATGTAAATGTCCTATAGTTGTTTCTTCCGCTCATCTGTTGGATGGACACTTGGGCCACTTCCATATCTTGGTGACTGTAAATAACATTGCTATGAACATAGGGGTGCTTATGCTCTCTTGAATTAGTTGTTTTGGTTTCTTCAGATAAATTCCCGGAAGCGGGATTGCTGGCTAAAAAGGGAGATCCAGTTTTAATTTTTTTGAGGAATCTCCATACTGCTTTCCACAATGGCTGTACCAGTCTGCATTTCCACCAACAGTGCAGAAGGGTTCCCTTTTCTTCACGTTCTCACCAGTACTTGTTGTTTGTTAATTTATTTATGATAGCCATTCTGAAGGTGTGAGATGGTATCTCATTGTGGTTTTAATTTGCATTTCCTCTGATTAGTGACATTGAGCATCTTTTCATATGTCTGTTGGCCATCTGTATGTATGTCCTCTTTGGAGAAGTATCTATTCAAGTCCTTTGCCCATTTTTCAATTAAGTTTTTGGTTTTCTTGGTGTTGAGTTTTGTACTTTGTAAATTTTGGATATTATCCCCTTATCAGATGTATCAGCAAATATGTTCTTCCATTCTGTGGGTTGTCTTTTTATTTTGTTGATGATTTCCTTTACTGCGCAAAACCTTTTTAGTTTGATGTAGCCCCATTTGCTTATTTTCTCTATTATTTCCTTTGCCTGGGGAGATATGTCTGGTAAAATATTGCTATGAGGAATGTCCAAGATTTTGCTGCCTATGTTTTTTTCCTATGATTTTCATGGTTTTGGATCTAACATTTAAGTCTTTGATCCAGTTTGAATTTATTCTTTAGTGTGGTGTAAAAACATGGTCTAGTTACATTTTTCTGCATGTATTTGTCCAATTTTCCCAACATTATTTATTGAATAAACTAATTTTAGCCCATTGTATACAGACTATAAAGGTCTGAGTTTATCTCTGGGCTCTCCATTCTCTTTTTTTTAGATTTTGTTTATTTACTTTTAGAGAGATGGGAAGGGAGGAGAAAGAGAAGGAGGGAAACATTGGCCTGCAACCAAGACTAGTGCCCCAGCTAGGAATCGAACCATAACCCCTCCTTTTGTAGGCCAGCACTCAATCCACTGAGTTATGGCAGCCAGGGCTAGGCTTTTTATTCTGTTCTATTGGTCATTGTGTTTGTTTTTATGCTACTACCATGCTGGTTTGCTTACTATGGCCTTATAGCATAGTTTTATATTAGGTAGCATGATTCCTCCAACTTTGTTCTTCTTTCTCAGGATGGCTGTTACTATGAGAGGCCTTTTGTAGTTCCATATAGCTTTTTGAGATATTTGTTCACCCTGACTGGTGTGGCTCGGTGAATTAAGCATTAGCCTATGAATCAAAGCGTTGCCACTTTGATTCTCAGTCAGGGCACATGCCTGGGTTGTGGGCCAGATCCCCAGTTGAAGGCCCATGGAAGGCAGACACACGTTGATGTTTCTCTCTCTCTCTTTGTCCCTACTTTCCCCTTTCTCTAAAAGTAAATAAATAAAATCTAAAATAAAAAGAGAAATATTTGTTCTAGTTCTGTGAAATACAACATTGGAATCTTAATAGAAATTGCATTGAGTCTATAGATTGCTTTGGGTAATATGGACATTTTAATGATGTTAATTCTTCCTATCTATGAACACAATATGTGCTTCTACTTATTTATATTTTCTTCAGTTTATTTCTTTAGTGTATTATAATTTTCTGAGTACAGGTTTTACATTCCTGGTTAGGTTTATTCCTAGGTATTTTTATTTTTAAAGCAATTGTGAATGAGAGTGTTTCTTGATTTCCCTTTTTGTTAGTTAATTATTGGCACAAAAATGCAATTGATTTCTGGATATTGATTTGGAGAATTTTAAATTTTTTGAATGGGCTGATTTTTATGTTGTTATTTAAAACTTTTAACTTACTTTTTGCATTAAATTGTAATAAGTGCTTATAGTAGAAATTAGTGAAAACAGAGAAAGTATACAGAAGAAAAGTTATAGTAATAATCATAATTACTATTAACATTTTGTTTTTAAAGTCTTTTTTTTTTTTTTTTTTTAAGATTTTATTATATTTAGAGAAGGGGGAAAGGATAGAGGCAGAGAGGGAGAGAAGTGAGATAAACATCAATGTATGGTTGCCTTTCACCTGCCTCCAGCTAAGGACCTGGCTGGAGACCTGGCTTGCAACTTCATAATGTGCCCTGGCTGGGGAATCAAACCAGCAACCTTTGGGTTGGCAGGCTGGCTCCTTATCCACTGTGTCACAAGCCAGGGCTTCTTGTTTTTAAAAATTACAGTTGACCATACCCCAGGGGGGATTATTTTTGGGCCAAAGTGATCCATATACATTGTTTAAAACATTAATTGAAACTGGAAAAGCCAGTGTTCATGCTGCCTGTCACCTACCAGACCCAGTAAGTAGAGACAGGGATTGGATCTTTATGGGCACTTCATTCAGGTGGTTGGTGATCTGAGAAGCCAGAGGGTTTGCACCCTAACAGACTGTCTTACATTCCATTATAAATTGGCCCTTTTTATAAGGAGAAGAAAAGTGTAGGTAAGGGGTTTGGAATTCAGGGAAAAAGTTAATCAGATAAAAGCTGCAGCATTCTTTCATCTGTGGCCTGAGCAGTGCAGTGGTCTCTGTGTCCTGGGAGGTGGTCATCCTGGAGTAAAAGGGCTCAGATACCATCTTGATGGCTTGCAGTCCTACTGAGACACAAAGGTGGAACTGCTCAATTACCTAGATCAAGGTGGGTCATCCCTGCAAGTTCCTGAAACAATAGCTTTTTATATACATTGATGACTAACCTTATTAGCTGTTACCTGTAACTAAAATTTTCCAACAGTTGAGCTTCCTATCAAAATGGTACTAAAAGCCTGCTAAAAATAAACAAAAACATAGCTGTCCTTGGCCCTGTTAATCCCAACAGCCAAGAACTTTTGATATTTTTGACTGTTCTTATATTTATAAACCTTCACATTTCTAAATAATAATGTTGGTGGTGAGAAGGCGCCATGTGTTAGACTGGTGACAGATCAGACCTCAGTTCAGCAACCTCAGTACTTGAATTCTGGCCAATAAAGAATTTAGAGACAAAGGTCAAACTGTAAGAGAGAGTTTATTTAGAAAGTTACAGAGGTAGAAGAAATGAACCATAAAAGAAATGGGTTCAGGAAACAAATTACACTGAAAAGAAGGTCCCTTGAAGAAGGGTATGGGGAAAGGCCTCAGGGGTGCTGAGTCATGTGTTCTAAGGACTCATAAGGACTAGGATTTTAGGGCAGGTCCCAGGGGAGGGTCTTGGTAGAATATTTATCAGCTTTCCAGGTAAGTCCTTTTTGAGATGAGGTCTCCACCGATTGGTTGGCCCTAGGGCAAGGGTCATTAGTGCTTGCAGCAGGACCTGAGTTCAGCTGTGGCTTCCCCTCACCCTTCCTGCCTGGCCTGGCTGCTTTCTGGGGCCTGGAGGAGAAACACAACTGAGGCCTAAATATTATTGCTAGTTTGACTAAATTTCTTTCTTTGTTCCTAAGGTTATTTAAAGCAGTTCAGAACCTCATTGTCCCGAGGGCTGAATACTGAACGGAGTGGTTGTGCTAGAGGTTGTACGGGAGTCACGTGAGCTATTCTTTGGCCCCCTTGTTCCTCCTCTAAAGGGCCTACCACATTCCTAGTGACACAACTGCGGAGGAAAGGTCAGGGGAGGGTCCCAATCACAGGACCAGAGTTGTGACATTGCATGACTAGCAACATGCTAGGGGAAGAAAGGGTACCCCTGGGGTGAGGTCCTTTTTATTTCTCCCCAGTTTTGCTGGTTGCTATACCCCTGGGGCTTTCCACCCTGGTAACCTTCCATACCTGGTCACCCACCGTCATTGCTCTGCTTATATGCCTGTTTGTTTACCATAATGAGTCATACTACTGTATTGATGCATCAGTTTTGAGACCTCTCAATACTCCTGTGGTCCTCACTGTTGCAACCTGGAAAGCTTCCCTGCTGTTTCTGGTGCAGGACTGTTATCCTTCATTGTCTTGGGGATTCCCTCTTGTGTTATTGTACCGATTTTCTGTATTCCCCGTCTTCCTCTTTCTGGGTTTTCTTTATTTTGGTAGTGTGCATCCTTCAGTAATTTCCTGAGAAAGGGAGTATGGACAATTTTGGGGACTGACATTTTTGAATATATTTTAATTTAAGATTGGAAATAATTCTCCTAGGGAATTTTAAATGCTAAGCTTCTAATACTCAGTGTTGCTGTTGAGAAGTAAAAACCCTTTTGGTTTTCTGTCCTTTGTGACCATTTTACCCTCCTCAGGAAGTTTCAAAAAATTTTCAGTTTTCTAAGATTTCACAAATGCATATATGTGTTGTTTTCAGTCCTTATATCCGGTATGCTGAACACATGCTTTCAATTTGGCAATCATGTGTTTCCATTCTGGGGAATTTCCTTCCCTGTTTCCTCTGTTCTATTTAAGGAATTCCTATTAATTAAATGTTGGACCATGGAAAGCTACAGAATACTGAAGAAAGAAATTAAGGAAGATACAAATAAATGGAAGCCTATACCGTGTTCATGGATGGGAAGAATTAACATCATTAAAAAGCCCATACTACCTAAAACAATATATAGATTCAATGCAGTCCCTATTAAAATACCAATGACATATTTCACAGATCTAGAAAAATACTTCAAATATTTATATGGAGCCAAGACATATGGATATTACTATGAATATCCATAGTAATCTTGAGAAAGAAGAACAAAGTAGGAGGAATCACAATACTGGATTTCAAACTCTACTATAAGGCCACTGTAATCAAAACAGTCTGGTACTGGCATAAGAATAGACATAGAGATCGATGGAACAGAATAGAGAGCCCAGGAATCCATGGTCAATTAATATTCAATAAAGGGTGAAGGGGCATAAAAGGAAGTAAAAATAGCCTCTTCAACAAGTGATGTTGGGAAAACTGGACAGGGACATGCAAAAAGAAAATAAAGCTAGATCACCAACTTATACCATACACCAGAATAAACTCAAGATGGATAAAGGATTTAAACATAAGCCGTGCCACCATTAAAGCCCTACAGGAAAACATAGAAAGTAAAATTTCAGGTATCTCATGCAGTAATATTTTTCACTGATACTTCTCCAAGGGCAAGGGAAGTAAAGGAATAAATAAACAAATGAGACTACATCAAACTGAAAAGTTTCTGCTCAGCTAAAGAAAACATCAGCAAAATTAAAAGGGAACCCACTGTATGGGGACTCAATACCAGGGAGACAAACAGCCCAATTAAAAAATGGCCAAAGAACATGAACAGACAATTCTTTGAAGAGGATATACAAAGGGCCCATAGGTATAGGAAATAATGCTCAGCATCACTAGCCATCAGAGAGTTCAAAATTAAAATGATAATGAGATACCACCTCACACCTGTCAGAATGGCCATCATTAACAAAATCAACAGACAAGTACTGGTGAGGATGTGGAGAAAAGGGAGCCCTAATGCACTGTTGGTGGGAATGCAGACTTATGCAGCCACTATGGAAGACAGTATGAAATTTCCTCTAAAAACTAAAAATGGAACTGCCTTTGACTTAGTGATTCCACTGCTAGGATTATACCTGAAGAACCCTGAAACCCCAATTAAGGAGAACCTGTGCACCCCTGTGTTCATAGCAGCACTATTTACAATAGCCAAGTGCTGGAAGCAGCCTAAGTACCCATCAGCAGATGATTGGATCAAAAAACTTGGTACATTTACACAATGGAATACTACACAGCTGAAAGAAGCAACAACATGGATGGAACTGGAGAGTATTATGCTTCGTGAAATAAGCCAGTCAGTGAAAGGCAAAAACCATATGACCTCACCTAATATAGAAGACTAATGAACAAAACAAACAAACAAACAAGCAAGCAAAATAGAACCAGATATATCAAAACAAGGAACAGACTTTCAGTGTGCAGAGGAGAGGGGGGAGGGGAAGAAAGAGGCAAAGGAGGGGAACAATTTAGGCAAGGAACTAGTAGAAATGACCCATGGACATTGGGAACATGTAAGGATTGACTGTGGGAGAGAGGATAGGGAGGGTGGGGAAGGGGAGAGCAATGGGGGAAAAATGGGATAAATGTAATACAACCACAATAAATGAATTAAAAAAATGTTGGTCCATGGTTTGCTCCTCTTACTTGTCTTAAATAATATGCATTTTCTTTTTGTTTCTGGTAGCAAACTATTAATTTGTAAGAGCAAATTTGTTCTTTGTCTTTTTGAAAAATGACATACAAATATCTTATTTCTGAGGATATTTAATGATGGGTCTTTTGAAGTTTTCTTCTTTGTGCATTGCCCGATTCCTCTTAGTTGAGGTTTTGTGGCCTGTTTGCTCTGGACATTTTGAGAATGTAGAACAGAAAATTCATGAGCAATTTTGAGCCTGTAGGTTTGAGTTTCACAGTGGAGCAACCTGGCTGCCATTTGTTGGTGCACCTGAGAAGTCAGTGTATTCATTCTATTCTTTTGTATTAGTCACAACACCAGAGAAAAAATTCTTCAATCTCCTGCCTCAAAGGTGAAAGCCTTGCTGATAGTATTATGGAAGTCAGATGGGGGAAGATGACTGGGAATGTCCCTAAGTTAGGAATTCAAGTTATGTGGATTTACTACATCCTGGGGCTGCCAGAATTCTGAGGCATTAATTTGTTTGGTTGTTGACTTTTTTCAGTTTCAATTTCTGGCTTTCCGGAGACTGCTAAGTCAATTACCACTTCATCATCTTTGGAAATGTTGCTCTGTTGACCTTCTTGTCCTGGATTCAATTATTTTCTTTCCTCCTTCTTTTAATCCTCACTCATGGATATATTTATTGATTGTAGAGAGAGAGGAGAGGGGGAAGGGGTAGGGAGAGAGAGAGAGAGAGAAAGAGAGACAGAGACAGAGACAGAGACAATGACATTGATTGGTGATTGGTTGCTTCCTCTACTGGGGATCAAACTCATCTCTGTCCTGACCAGGAATTGAACCTGCAGTATTTTGGTGTACAGGATGATGCTCTAACTAACTTAAGCATCCAGCCAGGGCCTCATTTTTTTTTTTTTTTTTCTTCTTCTTCTTTTTAATGTCTTTACTATAGTTTTAATGGGATTTTAGGTCAGATTAAAAGTAGATGAATATGTTTAATTTGCCATTTATACCCAAAAGCTAGGTGTAGTTTAAATGAAAATATGCTGCATTATGAAATAAAGTAAAAAACCTCAAATGGATTTTTATTAGAATTGCATTGAACCTATACATTTATTTGGAAAGCATTGAGATCTTTACTATAGTCAATCTTCCCACCCAAGAGCAAGTTTAATCAAGATGTTTTTTATACCTTAAGCTCACTTTTTTGTTATTTCGTTCCTCAGGTGCAGAAGTCAGGTTGTATTTTATATTTATTATTATGGTCTGTATAGTTTTAAGTTCAACTATGCATAGCCATTCTGTTATTTCTACTTTCTTAAATTTTTTTTTTTTTTTTTTAAATTTCTACCCTCTGAAGCCTGGCTCCCTTGAACAAGCAATGTTAGATGCTTTAGTGATGGATCGAGTGGATTTTGTCAAGCTCTTAATAGAATATGGAGTGAACCTCCATCGCTTTCTCACCATTCCTCGGCTGGAGGAGCTCTATAATACAGTAAGTACTGGTGCATTTCATCAGCCACCTCCTTTAAAATTTACCTTAAGATTTAGCTTGAATGTTCCAGTCTTCTTGATTGTTCATGTCTAAAGACAGAAAGCTTATAGAGAGAGAATTTTCAACCAAAGGAGAACTATCCTTATCAGTTTCATTTCATCCTAGGGTCATTTCTGTAATTCTCATTGTTAACTACACAGAATAGAGGCATAAACTAACTTAAGAAAATATAGCAGTAAGACTGCAATTAATGCCATAGATGTGAATAAGAGCAAATTAGTTTTATTGAGTATTCAAAGCATCTCAACCTCATGCTGTTGTTAAAAGTCTGTTCCTGAAACTTTTCTTTGCAAACACTTACTGAAAATAGACTGACTGGCTTAAGCATTATAAAACACCAATTGCTCCAGTCATGCACGCTTCTTAAAGTGTCCTTCCTTGTCCTTTGAATCTTTGACTTCTCTTCAAAGCCCTATTCAAGTCCCATCTTTTTGACCTGTCTCTATAGTACAAATTATTTTCAGCTTGAGCACACATATCTTCATATTCTTGGTAATTTTCTTTTGTGTGTGTGTGTGTGTGTGTGTGTGTGTGTGTGTAAGTACTCACTCTTTTCTATTAGACTGTGAAAACTGCGAAGAAAGTACTTATATATTTTTCATTGACTTCCTCAGAATCTTGATTGAACATATTAAGTATTCAACCAATATTTGTTGATGGAATTTGTAATTGTGTGGTTTATATATGTTCAAGGACATAAATTTGTTACAATTTGTCTCCTATGACATAAAGTTAAGCCTTACTACCTACCTATATATATCTTGCTTTGAAAAGCATTTCAATCCAATTATATCTTCTCTTGGGGAACACCTTCCTTAAAATTTATGTGGCTTAAGCGTCATTACTAAAGATGCTGAAAAACATCACTGGTATTCTGGGTTATTTATACATTCTGAAATAAAGCCCCTCCCCTCCCCCCAGCACATGGTAATATAAAGGTAATTACAATTCTTCCTTTTGTCCTTTATTCCAGAAACACGGACCTACTAACATGCTCTTGCATCATCTTGTCCGAGATGTAAAACAGGTAATCTGATTATGAAGGTGTGCAAATATCTTTTTGTGTTGCCTTAACTTTGTGATGGAGGTTTCACTAGATTTTGTTTTATAAAATGTAAATTTGGATTTTCTAGTAAATTGCCTACCCTCTTTACCTGTGACTAAGCAAATTCATCATCTAATCACCTCTTTTATTTTTCCTATAATATACTCTGTTTTAAAAGATTAGATCCACCAAATAAGCATCATTAGCTAGGCCTGTAAAAGTTCTAAACAGAACTTCAGCTCAGTGTGCTACAGCAGTATTGTCTATAATGATGATAATACTGTTGAAAATAAAGACACTTCCTGGAACTGTTGTCCTTATCAAAGGGCTAATAATGTGATTTCAATTGTTTTTGTTATTTTTGTTTAGGCTATTATTGATAGCTTGGGGGCTCTCAGTTCTTTTCTGAGTCTAAGCCTTGTTCTTAGACTTAAGAACAAGTCTAAGTGGGATCTAGGATCAATCCCACTGCTCTACATTCTACCTCATATTTTGATCATTGTGTGTGTGCGCTTTTAAAAAAGATTTTCTTTATTATTTTTCAGAGAGAGGGGAAGGGAGAGAGGGAGAGAAATATCAATGTATGGTTGACTTTCATCTGCCTCCAGCTATGGACCTGGCTGGAGACCTGGCTTGCAACCTGGTTATGTGCCCTGTCTGGGAGTAGAACCAGTAGAACCATAACCCACACAAACCCGGTTTTGTGTGTTTGCAGGCCGGCACCTTATCCACTGTGCCACCATCCAGGGATCTGTGTTTTTCAAATTAATTTATTGTTGATGTATTACATTTATCCCATTTTTCCCCCATTGCTCTCCCCTCTTTGCACCCTCCCCATCCCCTCTCCCACAGTCAGTCCCTACATGTTGTAAAAATAATGTACAGAGCCTCAAAGATTTGACTTTTGCTTCCAAAGAGTAATAAAGACATCCTTGGGTGGGCTCAAACCACCAAGCTTTTGCTTAACAGTTGGAAGTGTTAACCAATTGCTCCACAGAGACCCACACTCATTGTATTTTTATTGAACTTCGAGTTAAGTCATATTTAAAATAATCTGTCTCATTACTTACTAAAACTTTTCAACTTAACAGATTTTTATGCCTTAATTTCTTCTCTTTTAATTACCAAGAACTTTTATTCACATGCGCAAAAGACTGGGAGTGCCTTTTGTTTGTCACCACAATTAATACCCACCCATGGCACGTTTGAAAAGCTCTTTCCTCATTTATCTTATCTAATATCTTGATGGAGAGAATGTAGGCTTTCTGGTTATGCTGACATGGTGTCCCAGCCAGAGTGAAGGGACTGCGGAAGAAGATGTTTAGTTGGCAAATTAGTAGTAAGCAAAAGTGTCTATGCCAATGTAAATTCAATTTGCATTCAGTTATGGTAGATCAAAATGATTTTCTTAATATTATTTCCTTAAACTCTGATTCTATCACAGTAAACTGAAGAAAAAGGAATGAAAAAGGTTAAATAGGCCCTTTTAAAAAATTGATTTATTGTTGTATTACAGTTGTTAAGTAGGCTCTTAATTAGCAGCAAATACAAGCATAATTTTTATTGATTCTTGAAAAACATAAATTATGACTGAAAAGGAGAAATAAAATCATTTACATATTTACATATATACAAATATGAGTATATCACCTTATTCCTTGTTCAAAGCTTCACATTCACAGTGATATTGTTCTGTAGTCCATGTGCCCTTAAAAATGTCCAGGGGTCAAAATAATTTTCATTTGGACTAAGATCTATGTATTTGGAAATCTACTGCTCGGCTTTCCTACCAACCATAACAGTTAGTCTTGACACAACTTCATGGTTTGATATCTCATTTGGTTCTGCCATGCCATGTTCTTTATTTCTAGTTGTTCTACTTTCCATATCCTTGTTTTATGTTTGATGTTATCAACATAATGCAAAGTGTTATAGCCATTTTCATAAAGAGAGAGGCAGATTATTTAACCCAATGTTAATTTTTGATTGCATACATGCAGTATATCTTTCAGTAATATTACTTCTGTTGTAGTAGTTATTTCCAGGTAAAGACAGTTTTTATGCTATACTTAAATGTACTGAATTCTAAAATAAGTATATACATAAGAGAGAGAGAAAAGAGAGTAAATGAGTAGACATCAATCAGACATTCAATGTCTATAAAACTAAAACCACATTAAAGTGAAGTATCCTTTCCATCTGAATAAGCAGTTTGACTCAATAGCTGACCAGATTGTAAAGATGATTTTGAAAAATCTGAGCCTGCCTCCTTGTCATTGATTAGGTTATGTTCTAATAGCATGGGAAAAGAGGTAGAAAAAAAAAGAGCTGAAAGTTGTAATTGATGATGTGTTTTTGTTTCAGCATACCCTTCTTTCAGGCTACAGAATAACACTAATTGACATTGGATTGGTCATAGAGTACCTCATCGGTGGGGCATATCGCAGCAGCTACACCAGGAAAAATTTCAGAGCCCTCTACAATCTCTACAGAAAACATAAGGTAGCACAGTTGAAATGTATTCTAGTCAAATTGAGGATAATGATAATACATTTTAAAAAGTGGCTTGAGAAGTGCAGATGAAAATAGCTTCTAAAATGGACATTCTATTTATTGACATTTTTTGAGTATTTGCTATATGTAAACCACTGTGCTGGCATTCTGGTATGGGGTGAACATAAAGATTAGAAACTCATAAGAGAAACAGATTTATGAATAACAAGCAGTAATACAAAATGGAATATAACATGTGGTATATTGACATAGAAGTAATGTTGTGAGAAAGGTTAGGGGGAGATATAACCAGTTCTTTTTTTCCTTTCTTTCTCTTTTGAGAATACAGCAACCTAAAGCTTAATAGGTTAGGTCTATAACTCATAGTAACCCATAGTCTGGAGGTGACAAGTTTGGGATAAGCATCATAGGTCTACATTGAAAGATGCATGTATACATGTTTTACCTATTTTATTTTTTATCATAGTTTTAAAAGTCTAGGAATGTAAAATCATACTGGTTAGCTGGTTATCAGAGAAACGTTGCTTGTTTCTTAAAAGTGCCTTTATAAATTAGTAAATTGAAGAGACTAATCATTATTAGAGGAGAATGAAAGAGTTAGAAAGGTAGTTTGGGGCATTTTTGGTTGAGAGAGCAAAAGCAATAATAGGGACAATGCTGTGGATATCATAGTATGTTTTTCCAGTGACAAGGCAAATAGACATTTGTCATTGGAGAATTACCAGGAGGTTGTGAGGGATGAGACTGCAAAGGTCATTTGGGGGTAAGATCAGGTGAAGAGTCCAGAATATCAAACTACCTTGGATGTTTACTTACAAAAAATTAGGTGAAGAAAAACCCAACTTGGCTTTAGGAAATGGAATAATAAAACAACAAGAAACCCAAACCTTACAGAGAAAATGTTCTTTATTGAAATTTCAAAATCATAGGGGGACACTTGAGGTGTCAACTCCTTCATTTAAACAGAATACTCCTTGCTACATGGTTACTAGGGGCAGGTATGAGGACTGACTGTGGTGTCTCTGCAGTCCACTGGGGAGCACACTAGGCATGTACCATAGTGCCCTTTCTAAAAAAAGAGTAGGAATTACCCATTTCTGATTATTTTCTAGTGAAGAAATATAGAGTTTATTGTGTTGTCTGGTAAATTAGATCCTGGAGTTACAAATACATGGCTTGGAGTCAGAAAGATCTAGAACTGAACCTTTGTTTTGCTCATTAGTAGCTGTGTAATCTTGAGCAAGAAACTTAACCTCTCTGTGTTTGTCAGTTTCCTCATCTCTAACATGAGAATAATAATACTTAAAAAAAAATTATTAAAGGGACTAAATAAAATAATATTTGAAAAGCTCATATTACTGTCTTTTCCCCCAGAGGATATAGAGTAACTGTTAATAATAATAGTTATGATTATTACTAATGATACTATGAATTCTCTATCACTATAATAATAGTAATTCAAGTATTATCTTAAAAATTCTTGACCACATCACTTTTACGTCTAATCTATATCTATAAAACATAAACTAAAAAAACAAACAAACAAACAAAAAAAACATAAACTAAAAATAAATAAAATAGTCCAAAACCTATGGCTTATATCATAAATTTTTATTTTAGTCTTTTTTGAATGCTTTTGTTTTTCTTTTTTGTTGGTGAACACTTCATGCTGATAAGCAATGAATTATGCTGCTGTGCCTAGCCACCGGAATTCCGGTGGTGATATTACATAACATATGGAGAGATTCCATAACTTTCTAACTTAACCTTAACCTTGGAGCTGTTTGTGAATGGGAACTTTTTCTTATCAGAACTATATATCTTTATTGCCTATTCTGAGCTTGCTCCAGGTCTACAGAACATCCATTGGTTTCTAATGGAATTTCCACATAGAGAAGGAATGCAGATATGCAATAGGGAACAAAAGAGCACGTTTTTTAAGATGTTAGGAAATAACAGGGCTGTTAATAAGGATAGATATCATGAGGAACCCCTTTTGGGTAAGTGAGTTATTCATTTGATTAATCAGTAATTAATAATCATGGGTGAGAGATAGCCACTGGTTATTTGGTAGGATACAATATTATATCTGGTTTTCATTATTGTCTAGAAGTAAAATGTTAATTGTTACCACTATAATATTCCTTTTCCTTTGTTGTTTTATTTTTAAAATAAAATAATATTCACTATATGCCAGAGAGTGACCAGCTTTGCTCAAACCCTTTCCCATCTCCCTCATCCTCAGAGATGTGGCTCAGGAAAGAGGAAAGAATCTACAGAAAGCGTGCTGCATTCCCAGTTCATCAGGACTGCCCAGCCTTACAAACTCAAGGTACCATTACTGATTTTCAGATTTGAAAAGAAAAATTGTTCTTGCATACTGAGACCACTTCTTCATTTAAAATGGGAGAATGGAAGGTACAAATTAAGGGATCACTTACAAGTGTCATAAACAGATGGTGCAAATCAAAAGCCTAACACAGCTTTCTTGTAACAATGAGCAAAGACCCAAGACAGAACACTGGGAACTGAATAATACCTGTATTGACACTTCAGCTATCCTCCTTGTTTCTACTGCCACCTGGTCCACATGGTGACACAAGAAGCCAATTTATGGGATGGTATGAAAAATGGAATCATTAACCCAACACCAAAACTTTCTTGTCTCTCCCCAAGGCTAATTGGATATGAACACTTTCTTATTCTACTCTGCTTCTTTCTCAGATTGTCCTTTTGCATCTTATTTTTATCCCTTTGAGGATTTCTTGAAATTAAATTTAGCTTAGTATTACAGCATGACAATGATAATGTATGTGTGCACATGTACGACATTGAATGTATGGCTCAAGAGTTTTTGTATAACTAGTTCCCATGTTGTCTGAAAGAGGCTTGCCTTCTGTAGCTCTTCGAATGTAAAAATATTTTATAAAATTACCCTTAATTATTATCAATGAGTACAAACTTCCTGTATTTGCAGAAATAGAGGAAGCTTATTACAATTTTTACTATAATACTTTCTTTAAAAGAATAATTATTGAATCTTATTATTTACCAGGCATTATGTTGGGTTCTTGGTTGAATTTGGGTTGCAGGTAGATTGGGGGAAATATAATGATGACTGAGAAATGGTCCCACCTCCCCAGAGTAATAACCATGGTGGCACTGAAGTTGAGACTCATACACAGTGTTATAGAAGAATATGGGGGTTAGGGAGTTGCATTTGAGTTGAGCAGTAAAGAGCTGGTTTACCAGATGGAAAATAATATTTCATCATTACCCATTACCATCATTAGAGGAATGTAATCAGAATAAAGGAAACTTAAAACCAACCTATTTGGATTTATGTGAGCAACACTAGTGACATTTTTCTAAGCAGATAATGAATCTGTAAGGTGAGGTTAGAGTTTTTAAAAAAGTAGTTGTTACTTACCCAGTATGTTTGGGAAATGAAAAGTTGTCATACAGTTAGTAACTGTTTCAAAGGTATAGTGTTTTAAATTGAACTAAATGAACTTAGTGTACGTCAGGTTAGGGACTCTGGAACTATTAGATACAACAAGAAATAGAATACCTTAAAAGACCAATGTTTAGGTTTCTAGTTTATAAAGTTCTGTTATCATTTTTAACTGGTCTTAAGATTTATTTATTTACTTAAATGATAGTTTACATTCAATATCACTTTGTGTTAGCTTCAAGTATACAGCAAGTGGTTAGACAACCACTTGACAAAATATTCCCCCAATTTTTTCGGTATCTATCTGGCACCATACATTGTTATTAGAATATGATTGACCATATTCACTATGCTGTACTTTGTATCTCTAAGACTATTTTGTAACTACCAATTTGTATTTCTCAATCCCTTCACCTTTTTCAACCCCTCCCCCAACTTGTCCTCCCCTCTGGCCATTATAAGTTTGTTCTCTGTACCTGTGAGTCTTTCTATTTTGTTTAGATTGTTCTTTAGAATGCCATTTGATTTCACTTATGTGCATAAGCTAAAGTTTGATTATTTCCATCCCTAGGATACCTGATGTGTTTCATTCACTAGAATATCACACACCTGAGTATTTGGAAACCACTTCTGTTTTATTTCCCAACAGGAAAAGGCTTCAGTCCTGCATAAAGCAAGGAAGAAGTCAAAAGAACAAAATATATCTGATGATTCTGGCTTTATTTACCCTTACAATGACCTGCTGGTTTGGGCTGTGCTAATGAAAAGGCAGAAGATGGCTATGTTCTTCTGGCAGCACGGAGAGGAAGCCACGGTGAAGGCAGTGATTGCTTCCATACTCTACCGAGCCATGGCGCATGAGGCAAAAGAGAGCAACATGGTGGACGATGCCTCAGAAGAGATGAAAAATTACTCAAAGTAGGAGTTCTCTCTTCACTACATGCTAAACATCGACAGTTCTTAGAATGGTTAGAAACTTTTATCTCCCTCACCTTAGAACTTATGAGAAGAGTGGGCCTGTGGCCCTGAGTTTCATGTACTCTTTAATAAATTATAAATAAATTGAGTTTTTTAGTATTTCAAGGATCTTTGGGAACACAGGAAAGAGAGATGGCTTTCAAGTCAGGAGATTGGGTTCTAGTCCTAGGCCAGCCGTTTACTTATTGGGCAAGTCAGTTGACTAGATTTGGGGACTTTAGTTTCCTCCCTGCTAAGTGTTCAGTTAACGATTTTGGAAGTCCCTCCCAACTCTCAACGTTTTGACACTAAGTTAAATTAAAACTTGTGGTTTATTTTAAGTATCTCTCAAGTAGAAAAACAAATAAATCTATTACCTCTCAAAGAACCAGAGCAAGATGGTGGAAGATAGAAAACTTAGAAATATTTTCAATTACTTGATTATGAAAACATTATAATAGAGAGGCAAAAAGGGAAACTGGAGTTAATAGAAACAAATTTATACTTTTGATTTTAAAAGTTCCAGAGAATGGCAGCATCTACTTTTTTAGAGAAAACCACCTCCCAGAAAATGTCTCCAGGTCTGGCTTTTTCCTCAAGTCATCTATGTATTTTATGACGTTTTAGGGGGAAAAAAAGTAGTTACACAATTTCCCTTAATTGCTAGTAGGTTTGAACAGTATTTTCAGCAAAAAATTCTGTAGTAGGTCTTATCAGGAAGCCTCAAACCAAGCAATATAGAACCAGTTTTGTGGTGTGAAGTGGCTTTTCCCCACGTGTCGTTCAGGAGCACCTGGTGTAAATTAAATCCTACACGCCACTGTGTAAATAAGTCCTCTTGTGCCGTTCTTCAGGGAAGGGACAGCAATTCATTTCCTGAGCAGCAATCCCTCTAAAGTAGCTTCTGTGAACCGAGATTCTGAAGTTGCTGTTTGGTCTTTAGTGCCGGTGTTTTTCCTAGTCTCGAGTTTCATAAATAATCATTGTGAATGTTGCTGGGGCTCTCATCTGCATTTGTTTTCGTGCTCACCCCTGGGTCATTGCAGACAGTTTGGCCAGCTTGCCGTGGACGTGCTGGAAAAGGCATTCAAGCAGAACGAGAGAATGGCCATGAAGCTGCTGACCTATGAACTCGGGAACTGGAGCAATTCTACCTGTTTGAAACTGGCCGTGTCCGGAGGGTTGCGGCCCTTTGTTTCGCATACTTGCACCCAAATGCTGCTGACGGACATGTGGATGGGGCGCTTGAAAATGAGGAAGCACTCATGGTTAAAGGTACTTTACTTGCTTTATAGAGCTTCCTGTTCATTTAGTCTGAAGCTCTGCACTCTTGAATTTGTTTTTTCCCTTGTTCCAGACAGTACATTCAGAAAAGCAGTTAATATCTCTGATTCTCACAGATGAGCTGAGAGCTTTCCAGTGGGACCTGACAGGACTTTTTCTCCTGTTGCCACAGGTTCCTTTGAAAAGTGGGATAATTGTACCACTCTGTCCGTCACAAAGGCACACTCATGGAGGTTGCTAGAAGATGTTAAAAACCTATGCAAAATTTTGTTAGTAGTAAACTTTGGTGTCTCTGATAATTATAACAAGAGTAAATGAGATTTTTTTTAAAGTGAAATTTTGCTAATCTTGAGAATACTGCCCTGGCTGGTGTGACTTAGTGGAGTGAGTGCCCACCTGAGAACCAGAGTCACTGGTTCAATTCCCAGTCAGGGCACATGCCTGGGTTGTTGGCCAGGTCCCCAGTTGGGGGTGTAGGAGAGGCAACCACACACTGATGTTTCTCTCCCTGTCTTTCTCTTTCCCTTCCCCTCTCTTTAAAAATAAATAAATAAAACTCTTTCAAAAAGAGAGAGCGAGAAAGAATAGTATTTGATAATAAACCAAATAAAATTAGCCATTTTATTCTGTTCATTCAATGTCATGTATCAGGGAACACATTGCTGTTGTATAAAGTTGCCCTCAAGTGCAATAATTTACAACACTATCTCCAAATGCTTCCATTCCGTTACAGTTTAACCTCATCTCTCATCTTGAATTGTCAAAAGTGATTTAGTTAACTGCTAATGGCATTAAACTTAGGACATTAAACTGAAGCCTGTAACTTTAGGTTATATATAGTTAAGCTTAAGAAGTTCATGTGCTTATGAAACTGGAGAAACGGGGATAAAGTATAATCTTTAAGAGCACCATAAGACATTTATATTTTAATTTTAGAGTTATTAAAATTGTGTCCCAAATAAAATGACTGTTTTCTTGTTTTTGGTAGATACTATAGAAAACATAAAGAAATAAAAGATATGTGATATAAAATATGTAAAGGAACTTGCACATTTTAATTCCACTAATGAGATTTCAGAAATAAGAGAAAAGTCAATCACAAATTATTCCACATAGTTCCTCTACATGGACAACAGGATGATTCATGTACCTGGTGGGACAGAATGGGATATTGTGAGATTTCACCCCAGTACTTGAAATGGCTTCCAGTTTAAAACATACATTGTTTATTTCTAGAATTTTCCATTTAATATTTTCTGACCATAGTTGACTGTGGGTAACTGAAACCATGGAAGGAAAAAACCATGGCTGTAGGGGACTATTATCTATGTATTTTAAAACTTTAAAATGTGTATATGCATTTGTATTTTTCTTTCCTGTTTTTATAAAAATGGGGTCATGCTATATTTTCCTATAACTTGCTCTTTTTCACTTAATATAACTTAGATACCATTAATCATACTAAAAGTTGCTTTTGTATTAAAATTTAAAAGTTGTATTGATTTGAGAAAGAGATATATCAATTTGTTGTTCCACCCAATTATGCATTCATCGGTTGCTTCTTGTATGTGCCCTGACAGGGGACTGAATCCACTGGATGATGCTCTAAGCAATTGAGCTATGCGGCCAGTATGGTTTTGTTTTTTAAATAGTTGTATTTAATGGTATTTCACTGTTAGGTTGTCCCATACCAGTTCTTCCTCTATACATGTACATTTATGCTGACACCATTTCCCGCCCTATTACAAATAAGCCTGCACTGACATCCCTATCCATATATGCTTGTGTTCACGATCTGAGGGAGATGCTCCTAAAATTGGAATAATTGAGTTAAAAAGTATGTATAGAATCAGGATATCAGTTGAATTAGTGATAGGTCTGATATTTTACATGCACTGAAACCTTAATTTTGTTATCTGAATAATACTGTACTGTGTTTAACCTCTACACATATTTTGTCTTATTTCCTTTGAAAGATCATCATAAGTATTCTTTTACCACCCACCATTTTGACATTGGAATTTAAAAGCAAAGCGGAGATGTCACATGTGCCCCAATCCCAGGACTTCCAGTTCACATGGTATAATGAAGACCCCAGCAGTGCCAAAGAAGACACTTGTACGGTTAGTGCAATAGTGTCATAAACAATATTGACTGTGACACAAATGCGTACACATGCAACATTTACTTATTTAACAATCTTAATCACCTTATAGAATCGTTAGGTAGATGAGTAAGCAAAAGATCCCTTTTCTGCCTCAAAGCACAAATCACAGATTGGTTTATATCTTGACAGCTGCTCACATATTGCTTCGTGACTAGCAGAATAAATATTTCTCTGAAACTACAATGAGGAAGGCCTTATGTCCTTAAAAAGTCTTTAATTATAAAGATTTGCATTGATCTTTACTGTTCTACTCCAAAAAATTTTCATTTTTTAATATTGTGTGACTGAATAGTTTTACTTGAGTCCCCAGCTACTTCTCTTTCAAACCATTTTCACCGAAGAGTCTCCAGTATGCTGTATGTGGATATATCTTTTATTTTTACATCTCAATTTGTATCATTGCTTATAAAATGATCATTTACTGTGAGGTGTTGTTAAACATCTCCTTGGTACTTAATACTTTAATGGAGGCATCTTTAGCTAGCATCTTTGTCAGACATGCTTTTTTTTTTTTTTTTTATTATTTATGGGGTGTTTGTTATAACGTTAAAAATATTAGATAAGTATTAAATGGAAAACAGTTAATTACACATTTGTTTTTATGTCCGGCATTTGTTGTGAAGGATTAATGACTCAGCTAGATCAGTTAAATATATTAACTGTCATGCCTACTTGGGTATCTATGTGTTTCTCCTTCCTTCCTTCCTTCCTTCCTTCCTTCCTTCCTTCCTTCCTTCCTTCCTTTCCTCACCCTCTCCCTCTCCCCCTCCTTCTCCCTCCCTTCCTCCCTGCTGCCCTCCTTTTCTTCCTTGCTTAAGGCTGGTAGTTCCATAGGCAAAATAATTTTGCCATGAGAAAGTGAAATCTTTCTAGTAGGTAACCCCTTAAAGACATGACTTCTTTTTTTTTTCCTGCTGCACCTCTTCTGCCTAAAAGCATGACTTTTGATGATGTGAACTTTCTTAGGAATAATTATAGCAAGATGGCACAATCCATTAACTAGTGGAAAAAGGCTTTTCACTGGGGCTCAGTAGGTGAGGATTAAGGACTGGAGACTGCTTCATGATGGAGGAGGCATTTGAACTGCAACTTGCGGGTGTGGAGAGGGAAAGTAACTTTTCAGTGGGAAGGAAGACTGTAAGTCGGAGCCAGAGGCAGGAACTGCAAGGCATAGATGAAGCATCCTAAGTTGTATGGCATGACTAGAGCCGGGTTATGGTGAACATGGAACAAGGAGGGAATATTTGCAGGCCTGGCTGGGGAAATAATGAGTCTCAATCATGAAGATTTCTGTATATCCTATGGAGGAATATGACTTTTATTCTGTAGGTAATGGTGAACCAGTGAACATATATGATCAGAATGGCAAGATCATCTCACCATTAGGAAAATTATTCTGTCTCCAATGTATAGGATGATGTACCAAGAAGACCCTTGGAAGCAGGGAGAGAATAGGCTAGTGTAACCATGCAGGTGAGAAGTAATAGATAGGGGTTTTATCCAAGCAGCATGGAGAAGAAAAGACAGATTTTACATGAAGAGTCAAATAGGGCTTGAATGTGGGACATGGGCAAGAAGGACTTAACAAATGTGATTGAGATGTTGATGGCTAAAACACAGGAATGACTGGAAAAAGAACAGATTTCAAAGGGGAGGGATGAGCTTATATTGCTAAATCACAATAAAAGTATTTTAAAAAGTTGAATAATATATTTTTATCAGAACATCATTAAGTGGAAATGGTGACTGTAATACCATGAAAAAGAAGCAGGAATTGTAGGAGAGCTGGTTGGAGTTATAATTTTATTCTGTGTGCCTGCTGGTATCAAATTCTTGTTTGAGAGAGAAAAAGAAGGGGAGCAGTGGAAGTGAGGAGAGTGGGATTGGGGGGAAGACATTAGATTTAAGTAAAAGAAAAGAAAATATATTTGTGTTTCCCTTATTCTAAGAGGAAAAAAACAACCCTGAATTAAGTGTATTCTCCCATGTTTTCTTCATCATGTCTTTGAATTCAACTCAAATGTAGGATCAATTAGTACTTTATAATCTATACCAAAATGCCATGAGTAATTAAAGACCAAATGAAACTCTCCTAAGAAAATAGTAAGGGAGCCCTGGTCATTATGGCTCAGTTGGCTGGAGTGTCATCCTGTAACCTAAAGGACACTGGTTTGACACCCGGTCAGGGCACATGTCCATGTTGCCAGCCCCATCCCCAGTTGGGGTGCCTGCAGGCGAGAGGCAGCTGATCTGTGTTTCGCTCTCACATCTCTGTTTCTCCCTCCTGCTCCCTTTCCCCTCTCTCAAATGAGAATAAAATAAACCTTTAAAAAATAGTAAGGAGAATTATTATTTAATAATAAGGCTATTATTTAAATTGCTTTCTGTGGTCTTTCTACAGTGGTACCGATACCATTAAAATCATAGCAGATGATGATTTTTTTAATGTGTTCTAAGCTGTTGTAACTGTAGGCTGGTTCAAACCTGTCAGGATCCAGGTCCATTCCTACACTTCTAAGTCACAACCCCGCTTCTAGTTTCCAAAGTGATGTGAATGCCCTTCTCACCAGGCACTAATGGGACCCATCCAGATGCTTGAGGCCTCAAAATTGCTTTTTCTTCCCATTACCTGGACAAAAAGCAAAACTTGATTTATTTCTTGGCTCAAAAAATCTTGTGGATCTGACACTACAGAGAGAGCTTTTGTGGATGGGTTGAAGAAATATATTAGTCTGAAAGCATGTCTTTCTTTTCATTTAATTGAAAAAATCACAAAAGTAATGTAATGCTTTTCCTGCTTAAAAATTAAAACCACATGAAACTCTATAAAGCAGGGTGAAATCTCACTGCCTTTTTCCCCACCATTTCTAAGTTTCCTCTTCTCAAAAGCACCCAGGCTACAGGTGCTTCTTTTCTTTTCTTTTCTTTTTTTCTTAGCAGGTATTCATTCTATTTGTTCTTTGAATGATTTTGTACACATGCTGCAAAGTATTGGTAGAGATTTGATAATGTACTTATTACTCAGATAAACTTGATTCTGTATTGTTAAGGGATATGACCTATTTTATTTGTCTTTTTAAAAAATTAGATTTATTGGGGTGACATTGGTTCACAGGGTACATTTCTACGATATGTGATCTGTATATTGCTGTGTGCCCACCACCCATAGTCAAATAATCTTCCATCATTACGTATTTGTCCTCCTTTACCCTTTACTAGCATCCAACCCCTTCCCCTGGTAACCATCCCCCACCCCCCACCCCCCCAATTTCTAAAGTTCTTCTGTGGGGGCACCTGTGCAGTCACATTCACACAGCCACTTCTCTGCCACATTGATCCTTATTCCTTATCAACTGCAAGGGTTAATCCCTTTGGGCTGACACATAACTTTTGAGAAACTGATAAAAGATTTGGTACTTTCTTTAGAAAAATGCGTGTACAACATACTTACATCCAATTATAAGATGTTTAAGGAAGTCCGGAAGTCCAGAGTCCATGAACTTCAGGTGAACAACCTCTGGTATAAATGAGTGAAGAAGCTCTCAAAGTTAGAATCCTAAATCCATCGCTGTGCCTAACTTTCCTATGAACTGGGAATAATTATATTATTGGTTATTGATTTCATGGAGATTTTTATGAAATCCTTAGGTTCTAAATACTGATAAAGGAGATTAAATAGAACAGGAATAGGGACCATTTAAAAATCTTTGGTACTACCCTTAGTTTGAGTAGGTTTGATTACTAGAGACTCAGCTTGCCTTTCAGGAATACCCTGTTCTCCTTACCTTGTCAAAGGCTTATACTATAGTACATGTAGTTTTTTCCCTTTAAATAATAATATTATACCCTGGCTGGTATGGCTCAGTGGATTGGCACCAGCCTGTGAACCTAAAGGTCACTGGTTCGATTCCCCAGTCAGGGCATATAACTAGGTTGCAAGCCAGGTCTCCAGTCAGGTCCGTAGTTGGAGGCAAGTGAAAGGCAACCATACATTGATGTATCTCTCCCTTTCTTCCTCCCTCCCTGCCCTTCTCTCTGACAATAATGAATAAAATTTAAAAAAAGAATAAGATTATAATTCTGCAGGTGGGTACACAATTAATTTCTAATATATTTATTATATATGTTTATGATACTTTGAAGGTATTTGCATGTGCCAATAAATTATTTGTTTACTTTACAGAAAGTCCGTGATATGGAAAGGGGCCTTGATGAGAAGCTGGATGAAAACCAGCACTTTGTTTTAGAGAGTGGCCCTCAAATCCTACCTCTGACCAGGAAAGTCTATGAGTTCTACAGTGCTCCTATTGTCAAGTTTTGGTTTTATACGGTTGGTTTCATTCTAACAATATATGATGGTAAATAGCAAGTGTTAACATTGATAACAATATGCCAGGTTTGTCAGCTCCTGATAAAATGTAGAATTGCAGTTAATAATAAATGAGGGAGGTGACTAAGGAGGTAGAAAAGAAGATGAGGGAGGTGAGTAAAGTTTAAACAGATCAGTCTGACTTTGGGAGTGGAAGAACAAACATTTTCTTCTTTATTGAGTGCTTTCTATTAGCAAGTTGGTACCGAGCTGTTGAAGCTTTGTGACACAATAAAATTAACAATAGTGGCTATAGAATTAAATGACAGGGTGGATTTTTTTTTCATCTTGGATAAAAATGTTAGCAGTTTAATTGTATTTTTTTCTTTGTAAGAATAATATGTAATATAGACAAAAATGCAAGTGCTATTTTTTGTCTTCAAGACGTATGTTTATGAATATGTGGAGCACAATAAAAATTGTAGATTTTAAATTATATGAACAAATACCAGATCTATTATGGGTAGTAGAGATACAGAGAAAGCATGAATTTTACTTTAAATGTATTGAGTGCTTTTTCACTTTTTAAAAAAGATTTTATTTATTATTTTTAGATAGAGGGGTAGGGAGAGAGGCGGAAGGGAGAGAGACATCAATGTATGGTTGCATTTCACCTGCCTCCAGCTTGCAACCTGATTATGTGCCTTGGCTGAGGAATTGAACCAGCGACCTTTGGGTTTGCAGGCCAATGCCTTATCCACTGTGCCACCAGCTAGGACTTGCTTTTTTACTTTTATTTAATAGCATCATTTTTCTAATGTTTATTTATACTTAAATTGCTCATGGCTAAGATTTTATATTTTTAATTTAATTTAATTTTTTTCATGATCTTCATTCAAAGATATGTTTATTGATTTTAGAGAGAGAAAAAGGGGGGAGGGAGAAGGGCAGGAGAGAGACATTGATGAGAGTGAGAAACATCGATGGGTTGGCTCCTGATCAAACCTGCCACCTATATGTGTGCCCTGACCCAGGATGGAACCCTCATCCTTTTGGTGTGTGGGATGATGCGCCAAGTAACTAGATCACCTGGCCAGGGCAAGTTATTCTGTTTTAAAATAAACATTTGAATTGTGACTGCAAAAGGATAGTCATTGGAATGTGTTATGTTTTAAAATATTTACTTGCTCAACTACACACTAATTTTATATGCTTATTGAATAAATACATAGCTCTGATTGACTTTCATCCATTTTCAAAAGTAAAATCTTCTTTCAAATGCTATTTCACCATTTCATGAATATGTAATAAAATGTTCCAGAAACTCTGATAGTAGCTCTGACAGAATTTTAACCATTATCACATCGTTGAGAAAAGAGTATTCAAGCATTTCTTTCCTTAGAAATTTACAACTTATGAACTGTTAGAGACAGGAGCCATGCTAAGCAAATAGAACAACAGAAATTGCTAACAAATTGAATAAGCCAGCCAAATCTGCCCATCATAGCAGATGGTGAGCATAGACATTTTAGTCTTGGCTGTCAGATTGCTAGGTTATGGTGTGTGTGCTTTATGCAAACAGTGTCTTAGTAAAAATGGTGTGATGAAAAAGCAAAAATGTAAACATTTGCAGATCTTTTTTTTAAGAATTGGAAAAAATAAAGTCAGAAGCAATACCACCAGTCTCCACATTGTTTCAGTGTCTGGCCACCAGCAAACAATGACAAAAATGTTTAAAAATGATTGCTTGATAGGACATACTTATTAGCTTATGTTTCCAAGGGGTTATCTAATGTACTTAGACATTGAGATCTGGATCTAGGGAAGGCTGGAATTAATTGACTTAATCTTAACTGTTTATATGCTTTTCTTCCACAGCTCTTTCATTCATAGGCAGGATAATCAGAAGTGGTTGCAGCCATTCTCTGTATAGAACTAAACTTAGGAGACTGATAAAACTTAGCAAGAGCTCAAAAAATGTGAGAAATACAGATCCAATTTAAAAACTGTGATTCTTGTGGGATGAGCAAACATCTTCACACTCATACCTATAATTCTCTTTACTGATCTGGGATTTTTAATACAAGTGTTGATCAGCTAGTATTGTACATTGTCTCTGGAACTATTTTAAAAGACTGCACCAACTCCTGCATTGTTGATGATCATGGAAATTGGTAAAGACTTTCTGGCGGCAGTTGAGTAACGTGTCAGTTTTCAAGGTGTAAGCTCAGCTATTTTACTTCTGGGAATGTATTTTAAGAAGGTTAAAATGTTATAAGAGATTACAGGGCTATTATCATTATGTACACATGTATGTGTACGTTTACTGTGGTTTGGTTCTTTGAAGAGTTTGGAAATTTATGTTTAATATTTAAACATAATTAAATGTCTACCATGTGTTGGCCAAGTGCCAAGAGAAGACATCAACAGTCTTTAATGTTATTAAAGCTGGGCAGTCCTTTTCCACTAACCAGAATGTTTTAATCAACATCAAATAAAACTCCCAGCAGTAGTAAATGCCATGATTTATTCTATTTGAATATAGGTACTTACTGATGCCACTCACTTGGCAGGCATAGCACACACACCATTTTATGTTTAATGGAGGGGAAGGGTGTGATTTCCCCCTTGGCTTGCTGTTAACCTGAAAATGTCCATTCTGGAATGTGCAGTGCTCCAGAAATTCTGGTCAGGACAAGAAGTGACCCCATCCCATGCATTTGAAAGCAGTGATTTTTACCCCCCGCCATTTAATCCTAGGATAGAAAACCTAATTCTTGTGTTTTCCTTGATATTAGGTCATCAATAATCAGAAGATAGTCCCTGTTGTATGTTCATGTTATCTCATTGAAGTTCACGTGCATGTTTCTGCTCAGCCCGGTCCTTATCTGCTTGGCCTCCTTTGTCATGACCATCACTCATGTCCAGGGAATGTGTGTCCCCCTCACAGATGGTGTATTTGGCATTCCTCATGCTGTTCACCTACACTGTGCTGGTGGAGATGCAGCCTCAGCCCAGCGTGCAGGAGTGGCTCGTTATCATTTACATCTTTACCAATGCCATTGAGAAGGTCAGGGAGGTGAGCTATCCCTTCTCCCTTGGTCTTCTGCACACCCCTGCTGGAGGTGCCCTGGGCTCTGGTGATGAAAATGGACAGGTCTAGGGTGAGGGTGAGACAGACAATGCTGATCTGCTTTGTGTACTATAGAAAGGGAATGGAGGGGAAAATCTCTGATTGTAATGCTTTATCCTTACCAAGTACTTTGTGTTGTTTGCTGCTCTTTGAAAACAGTTGTTTTCAAGGACATTTTAGTGTGTTTATGAATCCTGGAGTGATGCTATCTAATTTTTATTAGATGCTCCAACTTTTTGATTTCCCAGAAATGAGTTTTTTAAATAAGATCGATTTTTTAAATAGCCTAGCATAACTTGCATATTATCAGTTCATCTCAGAATGGCCACATGAGTTGTCAAAGTTGTACGATGGGTAAATAGTTCATCTTAGCTTTTGAAAGAGTCTGTTAAATACCTTTGAAAACTGAAGCTGAAAATCCCTCTGGGGCAAGTAGCCCAAGAAATAAAATAAGAAAAAAAATTGTTTTTATTTAGTAATGAGTCACTTAAAAAATGTTCCCATGCAGTTCTAATTATAGTCATGTACAGTTATGGCTTATACTGTTTTAGATATCAATGTATATGTACCTCTGTGCCATATGTTGATTTTTTACACATGTTGATATTCTTCTAGAGCTAATTTGACTGGTGTTATATAGTAAGAAAATGTATTCTTAGTACAATAATTATACTTATGTTGTCTGTTAGTTACTATGAATTTATAGATTCTGAAGACAATTCAATGGAAAAATAAGTTTACATAGCAGTTTGTCTGACACTCTGTTGCAGTGTAATTTCTTATAATATTGAGTTCTAATATCACATTCTGAGTAATTTGTCAACAACTCACTAAAGAGCAGCAGTAGGACCAGATTATAGAATTCTTTGGTTTCAAAAGTCTTTTTTTGTACTTGCCTATACCTTATGAAATGAAAATGTGGCTATGTACAAGGTTTGTTCAAATAAAAAGTCCAGCCATTGTTAATATAACAAGAATGGTTTGAGTAACACCAATGTAACCTAGCGGCCAAGGAGAGGGCCTGGAATGTGTATATGTGACCAATGACAACTTCACTGTACTAGTCAGTGTTGGTGGTAGATGCCATTGAGTGAGCATGTGTACTGTGTGGCCATCACATTCAAAATGACTGAGTGAGTATAGCTGCAAATATGTATCAAATTTTGTGTTAAGCTTGAACATTCCTCTGTGGGAGCTATTTGGATGATTCAGAAGGCCTCAGTTAATGAGCAACTAGTGATTGGCAGCTTCATCATGACAACAAACCAGCTCATGTATTACGTTTGTGCAGTTTTTTTGTGATACATCAAATCACCCAGGTGACTCGGCCTCCCTCCAGCCCAGATTTGGTGCCCCATGACTTCTGGCTTTTCCTAAAACTAAAGTCACCTTTGAAAGGGAAGAGGTTTCAGACCATCAATGAGATTTAGGAAAATATGCTTGGGTAGCTGGTGATGATCGGGAGAACTATGTGAGGTCCCAAGGTATCAACTTTGAAAGGGACTGAGGCATCATTGTGTTTTGTATATTTCTTCTATCTTGTTCAATAAGTATCTCTATTTTTTATTATATAGCTGGATATCTTCTGGACAAACATCATAGATCCATTGCAATATTAAGTTTTAAAATGTCCTGGCATTTCCCTGTGTTAGTTTAGGATTAATGAAAGCTCAAAAAACTACTTTGAGAAAATTCTGTTTGGAGGTTCAAATTATCTGGCTAGCACTTACAGTGACATTAAAATATCTTTATAGAATTGTTTAAGTAATTACCCAAGAATAACTTAAGTCTCCAAAATCCTCTATTATTTGGCCAGATTCAAATTAATCTTTAAAATCAGCGATTGAGATATTAAAAAAGAAGATATTGGTGAGACTCTAAAATTATATCTCATCCTTTAATTTCCCCCTTCCTTTTCTTTTTTAGGTCTGTAGTTCAGAACCTGAAAAGTTTACTCAGAAGGTGAAGGTATGGATCAGTGAGTACTGGAACCTCATGGAAACGGTGGCTACTGGCTTGTTTTTGGTTGGCTTCAGCCTTCGGTGGGGTGATGCGCCTTTGCACACAGCAGGAAGACTTATCTACTGCATTGACATCATATTCTGGTTCTCACGCCTCCTGGACTTCCTTGCTGTGAACCAACATGCTGGGCCATATGTGACCATGATTGCAAAAATGGTGAGTATAGTCTTGTAGTAGCTTGTGTAGTATGATGTTCTTTTAAACATATTTGTCTACATTTATGGTTCACATTCAGTAGCTTCAATTTATTTTTCCTTAATGCAAAGTTTAATGAGTGCTCATAGAGACTGTCCTCTAGCCAATGACTTGGTGATCCAGAATCCTTTCATCTGGTGACATAGCAATGTTGGCATATGGCTTCTTCTTCTTCTTCTTCTTCTTCTTCTTCTTCTTTTTTTAAGATTTTATTATTTTTAGAGAGGGGGGAAGGGAGAGAGGAGGCAGAGAGGGAGAGACATTAATGTATGGTTGCCTTTCACCTGCCTCCAGCTCTAGACCTGGCTGGAGACCTGGCTTGCAACCTAGTTATGTTGCCTTGGCTGGGAATTGGGCATATGGCTTCTTAGGTCTCCTGTGAAAGGGAATGAGTGGGATAGAGAAAGTCTAATGGCTTTTAACTGCTCTGCATGGGAGGTGACTCAAGTGACCGTCACTCCATAGCCCACAGGCCAGAATAAGTCACACAGCCCCAGCCCTGTGAAAGGAAGGCTAAGAAATGAGAAATGTCAGGAAGCTCAGAATACTCATGGAATAATTGTCTCTGCCTCTGTGAACACATGGGTTGAGTTGATGCACATTTAGTAAGTGAAGTGAATTATGTAAAAGGGCCTTTAAACTGGTAATACCAAGGCCTATGTTCTATAAACTGTCCCCTGTAGTGCATTACAAAAATAAGGCTTACTCTGAATACAAAGACTAAGTGCATAAAAGTTAGGAACCACCTGACTTAACAAACATCATTTCATAGCTGGTTTTTGCTTTTATTTATTTATTCATTTATTTATGTTTGTTTAGGAATCTCTACTTTGTCACAGGGCTCAGTAGCTTGGAGTTATTCTGCAGATTCTTTGCCTGATCCATTGCTTAGACTCCAATCAATTCTTAAAGATAATTGTGGGAATAAAGAATCATTTTATTGATTTGAGTATCCCTATTTTTTCCCCTTTTCCTAATCTCTGGTCCAATTGATGAAAAGTTGGGCACTAGCTCATCACAAGCTGTTCGCATTTTATTACTTTAAAAAAAATAAAAGAAGCACAGATTCTCTATTGTTAGCCTATTTATGCTATTCCATAGATCATATTGACATGAAATACATATTGTGTAGGGAAAACAAAATGGTTCAGTCAAAGGAACTGCAGCTGTGTGTGGACCAGGGCATTGGGGTCAATGACTGAACAGTGTTATTTTTGGCAGGTATAATTATGGTGATTGCTTCTGTTTTACTTGTTTTAACTTTCCAATCTGTGGTAAAATTCTTATTGTGCTGTCCTGTTTTGCAGACAGCAAACATGTTCTACATTGTGATCATAATGGCCATAGTCCTGCTGAGCTTTGGGGTGGCACGCAAGGCCATCCTTTCCCCGGAGGAGCCTCCGTCTTGGAGTCTCGCTCGGGATATTGTATTTGAGCCATACTGGATGATGTACGGAGAAGTCTACGCATCAGACATAGACGGTGTGTAGGCGATTTCATCGGCAGCTGACATTGAACCTTGGTAGATACTCAGAGTAAAATAAAAATCTGGAAAATCATGATTTGAATTTGCAGAACACCAGAAATGTATGGTATTCTGCTAAGTTAATGCTAAATACTTGCTTAGAATCATGAGACTGTGAGTCATCTTATCTCACTCTTTTTTTTTTTTTTTTTTGGTAGTTTGTTCAAGCCAGCCATCCTGCCCTCCTGGATCCTTTCTTACTCCATTTCTCCAAGCTGTCTACCTTTTCGTGCAATATATCATCATGGTGAACCTGTTAATTGCTTTCTTCAAGTAGGTTATTTTATTTAAATATGGCTATCAAAAATGGGGGTAGGTATTTTGAGTAAATTCATGTGGTTTTTGAGCATATAACCTTTGGTTTTTGTGTTTCATGTTTTGCTACTATGGCTTAAAATACAGGCATGAAGCTACTGTTAGCATGAGAAGAGAAAAACAATAAATAGAAAGTATAATAAAAGCCCAGTGAAGGAAATCATGCATTGTAATCAAGTGATAATAGGAATCATGGCAGAACAACAGTTGATGAGGTTAAATGTTGATTAAGGAGTACTTGATATCCTTTCTTCACGTGGCTCCCTGAGTAGCTCATTTTCTCTTTTCTATATTATTTTTCACTGATTCTTGGATTCCTTTTCTTAACCTTTTAACATTGGAATGTCCCTGGGCCCAGACCTTGCATGTCTTTTGCTCACACTTATTTGTGATCAGTGATCAGTTTCCTATATATGCTGACAAATCCTCATTCATATCTCTAGACCCATTTTTTCCCCTTGAACTTCAATCCTGTAGATCCAATTGCCCTTTCCCTTGCCAGGCAGATAAGGATAGAGTTCTGAAATTTTAAATGTTCAAATTCTTCATCTCCCCTCTTTTCCAGCATATATTTATTTTACTTGTTACCTGTCTCAACTCTGTGACACACACCACAAGTTTCTGTCAAAGTCCCATCTTTCCATTTATTCAGACCAAAAACCTTGGATTCATTCTTTATACCTCTGGTCCTTCTAACTCCGCACTGTCAGGAATGCATGACTTCAGATAGATCACCAGTGCAGCCACCTCTCATCACCTCACTGCTCCCTCAGAGTGCCTTCCTTTATTTCTCTGCTCCCGACTTTGGCCCTATATGCTGTTATCAAACGTATGTCAGATGATGTTACTCCTCTGCTCTAAATTCTTCCATGGTTCCCCCTTTCCCTCCTGTTAAAAGTTGAAGTTTCTACCATGACCTAGGGGACTGCATGTGATTTGGTTTCTCACCTACCTCTCAAAGCCCACATCACACTACTCCGCCCCAAATCAGTGTCTCGTACAACACTCTGGCCCCACACAGTTTTTTAAGCAACACAGTTGTGTCTGCATATGCTATTTCCTCTGTTTGGAATCCTCTTCCCAGGTATCAGTGTAGTTCATTCTTTCATCCCCTTTGTGTCTTTGCTCACATGCCCCCTTCTTAATTAGGCCTAATCTGAGGATGACATTTACAAGTGAAACCCATTCTTCAATTACCTCTTTGGCATACCTGGTCCTCCTTACTCTTCTTTCTTTATGTCCATTTATATATACAAATATCTTTCATAGTGTACATGCTGCATTTTTCTGTTTCTCTGGCATCTCTACTGTAATATAAGCTCCTTGAGAACAAGGTTTTTTTTGTTTGTTTTTGCTTATGAATTTATCCCAAGCATTGAAAAAATAAGAAAAGGGAAATCAGTGCATGAAATCTAAGTAAAGAAAGGAGAGAAGATAAAAGCTGCAGGGAGGCAACATAAATCAGAATACCTAAAAAATGACTTGCATGTAATGGGGAGGACTTCTCTTCCTGCTTATTATATGATAGGTGTTTTAGCTCCCACATTTTATGAACTTCACAATTTATTGGTGTTTAGTTATTATAGTTATTTTTTGGCATTTCAAGTAATATTAAGAGAAAGGCATGAGGTTTTTAAAAACATTTACTTTATTTTTTAGAGATTTTATTCATTATTTTTAGAGAGAAGGGAAGAGAGGGAGGCAAAGAAGGAGAGAAACTTCAGTATATGGTTGCCTTTCAGTTGCCTCCAGCTGGAGACCTGGCTTGCAACCTGGGTATGTGCCCTGACTTGGAATCGAACCAGTGACGTTTGGGTCTGCAGGCCTGTGCTCAGTCCACTGAGCCACACCAGCCAGGCCTAGGCATGAGATTTTTATTTCTCAAAAAAAAAAAAAAAAAAAAAAAACAGGTATTAGGAGAGGTTGAGAAATCCTCACATAGGCCAGTTTTCTCACTTTAGAGGTGAACAAACGTAGGACCAACCAAGCTGAGAAGGTTAAGATCTGACTACTTGACCAGGGGCCCTTTCCAGAGCCTTTATACTTCACTTTAAATATCTTCACCTGCTGGTGGACAGACTGTGGTCACATTTGGAATGGCAGTAGCATGTAGTTATGGTGATTCTCAGACTTGCAGAAACTCAGCTGGAGCTCTTGCTGAGATGCAAATTGCTATAAGCCCACTTCTAATTCAATAGTTCTGGGGTAGGGCCCAAGAATGTGCATTCCTGACAAAAGTTCAGGTGATGCTGTTGCTTCTGGTTCAGTGATGGTGCATTGAGAACCACTGTTAAAAACCGGTAGTCTTATTTCCTTCGTTACTTTATGGACCTAGTGAAATGTGCTCCCTCCTTATATCCTGAGCTGCTTTTTCCTAGGATAGCCCTGGCTCCTTTTCTTCATTATTACTCCAGTTTAGAGTTGCCTATATGTTTATTTAATAAATTTGGCTGTCCTACTCAAGTTCTTCTCTGCCTTCTGTCTCGGAAGAGACTTAATTTTATACTGGCCTAAGTGATTTGGTTAAGATGGACATTCTATTGTGCTACAGCCTCACTGTGCCACAGACTCAAAGCTGTGTTTGTTATTTAAGAATAAGTGAATAACTGTACCACCTACCACAATTTCTATTGAAAGTTTTGTATGATCAGTGTATTTATTGCACTAGCTTTATATTATAATTGATTTAATTAAAGGGAAAATCCAGGGTGGCCATAAGCACTTTTATTGTAAAGTTCATCTAAATAATATATGTTGCTTCTAAATGGAAGCTGTACTTATTAATATATTTTAGGATGAAATGATTCTTTTTCCCTGTTTTTCTTCTTCATTAATATTGCTTTGGTTGGGTGATTTAACTAGGATTATTCTAGCAGTTCTCATATCTGACATTAGGAGAATCTCTTCATAAAGTTGATGATATAGAGGACATTAAAACTGTTTACCATGGATGATGAATTATGGACTGAAGAGAGTTTATGTGAGGAGAGATGCTAAACCAAAAATGGTGTTCAGTTCCAATGGGCAGTTTCTGTTCATTGTACTTAAAATGTTAGCATTTTCTTCTCGTTGTAATTTCTACCTTTTAAAAATTATTCTGACTAACATTTTATTGTAGCTGATTCATGTATCTTGCTTTGTGGAAGAAGTATTAGAAATGCAATGGATACTGTTTTTATTGGCTAACTGCTGATAATGCCAGGTGGATCAATCATAAAATGTGGAAAATAAAAAGAAACCTGTTTTTTTTTTGTTCAGGATTCCTTATTAAAACATTGTCCTTCTCTTACTACATATTGCAGTAATGTTTACGTAGATATGAAATCCATTTCAAATAAACTGTGGAAGTACAATCGCTACCGCTACATCATGACCTATCATGAGAAGCCGTGGCTGCCCCCACCTTTCATCCTGCTGAGCCACGCTGGCCTCCTCCTTCGCTGTCTCTGCCATCACCGAGCCCTGAGTGACCGAGAAGAGGGTGATGTTGGATTAAGTAAGTTTTTATTGGTGGGGCAGAAGGAAGAGAATAAAGAGTGGAGATCCAAGGTGAAGACACCCTGGAGCGTTGTCAGTTCAATTCAGGGCACAGGATGGAAGGCTCTGGGAGTGTCAGTGGAGGAGCTGGGTCTGAGGAAATGTTAATGCATTATCATTGTGCGGTCACAGTGTCCTTTGCCAAGGTTATTCATACTTTGAAAGAAGGAAGTAGGTAGGAACAGAATCCTTTTTTGAATGTGTAAAGGGTTCATGTGTCCTGGATTACCTGTTTTCTCTGCTGACTTGGAAATTCTTGGTCTAAGGAAAATAGATACACAAGGTCTTTTTTGTTTTTTGTTTTAAAATTTTATTGTTGTTGTATTACATTCATCCCCTTTTTGCTCCCCTCACAAGGTCTTTTGCTTATTAACTGGTCGTGGTTCTCTTCTTTTCTAATCTATGGAGCATGGAGGTGATTCTGAATGGAAGTGTCACATCTTCAAGAGCTTTAGCTCAGGATGCCAAAGAGTGGGTTCCCTCTCTCTCTCTCTCTCTCTCTCCCTCTCCCCCTTTCTCTCTCTCTATCCCTATCTCTCTCTCTCTCCAGTGCTTATGTCTACATATTTTGAGATTTCCCTAATTTATTTTGCTTAGCCACATCTTGACTGCATGTTATGACTGTCATATTAATTGTCATAAAAGAACTTTTCTTGTTGCGATTTTGTAGGTCTTCTGTGGTTCCTCTCCAGCAATCCCGCAATTGACACCAGGCCTGTTTCTAGATAATTTCTAGACATAGAGGAAATAGGTGGCATTTAAAACCCACAATCCTTTTTCCTAAATTCTAAATCCAAAGTATCTCTGAAAATGGAAAGTTATTTTTTCATTAGCTATGGGAAGATTCATTTGGGTAGAAGCAGCTTATAAGACTAATGTGAACCCACTTGTTTCTTTACCCCATGTAGTGTGACTATTCATTGATTTTGCTGGAAAAGAGTCATGTGTTTGATTACAGGGACTACCCCAGTCCCAGCTACAGGTTTTACTTCATGTATGGTATATGCACTCTCAGTTTTCTAAGACACACCTGGTTCTCAGAGTTTCAGATGAGGGGTTGCGGAGTATTTATACATTTCAGTGAGCCCGTCCATGAGCACAGGCACCACTGCAAGGTTGCCCTTGCAAAATGCTTTTGTTCTTGGTAGTTAGTTGTGTGAAGTATTATTCTCTTCTTGAGTCACTTTGGAGATTTCTTTTCCATTTCTTGTGGGCAACAAGAGATTGTCTTTATAAGGAATCCAAAGCACAAATGAAGTTAGTGTAAAGGCTTACGTTTATACTATAATTCTTAGGCTCCATCCAGTCATTGGCTGCAGAACTACTGAACCTAATGGATTGTGAACCACTTGCTAGAATTCACTAGGATTTGGCCAGACTTCCTAGCCCTTATCAAAGAATGTTTCCTAGGCTCCCCTCAGTCTGGGATTATAGGATGATTCTGGTAAATTTTCTGCTCACTCCAAGCTCTGGAAAATTCTTGAATTTTTTGAGATTGTTTTCACTCCTCTGTATTGAGGATTGAGATGTTTGCATGTGGGGCAGCAGTGCCACCTGGCGGACAGTTCCAAGAATGCGCCCCATGCTGCTAGCGGCACCTGTTAATGGATTTGCTCTGTGGGTTGTTTGCTCTCAGGGTTCCACAGGAGGTTCAAATCATGACAATTGTAAAATTTCTTTTTCATAAGAGATTCTTTAACACAAACAGATATTTAGAGTTGGGAGATACTGGGTTTTTGTTGGTATTTGAAAGAGTCAGAAAACACTATGCGCCTGAATCTTGTTTTAGCCATGTTTTTCACCTTCATATTTTTGTCTCCTGTTCTATGAGAAAATAATGAAACACTTTCATTTTATTTGATTTCATTATTTTTTATTTTTTTGTGGTTTTATAACTTTCTTCGATAATCAGCAGTTAGTTTTCATCTGTATTAGCTGTAAATTTTTGAAAGGGGTAACAGGTACGTAGGTGACCAATGTATAGAGCTTGGTGAATCTTGTTTGGTGAATCTTCATCCTCATTACATTTTCTGAACACCTGCACCTGGATGCGGTATGGGGTGTTCCTTACTCTTTTGGCCCAGATGGCTTTGTTGAGCCTCGTGTCAATGCACACATTTGGAGTTCCCATCTCCTTCATGACAAATTTCCCGATCACTTTCAGTGCTTGAGGGGCATGTTTCTTAAAACCCACTCCATGAATGCACTTGCGGATGTTGGTGGTGTACTCTCTGGGCACGACCTCGCTGATGGCAGAACAGCCCTTCTTTTTGTCACCACCCTTCTTCATGGGCGCCATTAGGCCAGGCTCAAGTCCGGAAAAAAAAGAGAACACTTTCATTTTAATACATTCTGGAGAACTCTAGTGGTTCTTATTTCCCTTTAAGTGAAATATTGAAGGAACATAACCTTCCCTTTGATTTCACCCTTTTTGTGACACCATTTTCATATTTTCCAAGGTTTGGAAACTTGCTCAAAAGATCTATTTTCTGGTTAGGTCAGAGTGAGAGCCAAGTTAGTAGACTGAATGACTGCTGAAGTTTGATGTAGAATTGCATTATCAAATGATGTCTTTTAATGAGTTTAATTATAATTTTGTCAGGAAAGGTAGTAGCCTTAAATGGCAATTGCCTGGTAATAGTGTACTTTTTAAAAAAAAAGTATAATGTAATATATACCAATTCATTGTAACGAGGTAAAACTTTCTTGCAGTACAGGTTAATTTCAAAAGACTTTGATTTCTACTCTTGATTTTAACCTGTAGTTTATTGTCATTTTAATGGATAAAACAGTTGGCAGGGAAGAAAGTTTGTTTTGGGGGCATCAAAAGTTATACATGGATTTTTGACTAGCTGAAGGTGGGTCTTTTAATCCCCATGTTATTCAGGGGCCAGCTGTATAATGAAATTTTTGTTGATGTGTAAAAACATTCTAACCTATGAAAACATTGGAGAGGAAATATGTTTTTTTAAAGATTTTATTCATTATTTTCAGAGAGAAGGGCAGGGAGGGAAAAAGAAAGGGAGAGAAACATCAATGTATGGTTGCCTTTCACCTGCCTCAAGCTACGGACCTGGCTGGAGACCTGGCTTGCAACCTGGTTATGAGCCCTGACTGGGGAATCAAACCAGCAACACCAGGCCCGTTTCTAGATGATTTCTAGACATAGAGGAAATAGGTGGCATTTCCTTTGAGTTTGCAGGCCAGTGCCATCCCACTAAGCTACTCCAGCCAGGGCAGTATTTTCTTTTTTCAATTTCAGGCAGAGGAGATTTTGTTTTTAGAAAAATTTTACTGTTTTTCAATTATAGTTGTCCCATTTTTTTCTCCCATTGCTCTCCCATGCCTTGCCCTCTCTGCCCCACTCCCACATGCAATCCCCACTTCGTTGTCCATGTCTTTGGGCCCTTTTCACTTGTCCCTGCCTAGACCCTTTCCCTTCTTTCCCCTGTTTTCCCCCTCCCTTCAGGTCATTGTCAGCTTGTCCCTTATTTCCATGTTTCTGGTTCTGTTTCTGCATGTGTGTGTGTGTGTATTTGTTGTTGTTTTGTTCATTAGTTTCCACTTATCGGTGAGGTCGTATGGTATTTGTCTTTTGCTACCTAGGTTATTTCACTAAGCATAGCACTCTCCAGTTCTATCCATGTTGTTGCAAAAGGTAGTTCTTTCTTTCTTTCTGCTGTGTAGTATTCCATTGTGTAAATGTACCACGGTTTTTTGAGCCATTCACCCGCTGATGGGCACTTAGGCTGTTTCCAGCACTTGGCTGTTGTAAATAGTGCTGCTATGAACATAGGGGTGCATAGGTTCTTGTGAACTGGTGTTTCAGGATTCTTCAGGTATATTCTGGCAGTGGAATTGTTGGATCAAAAGGCAGTTCCATTTTTAGCTTTTTGAGGAAATTCCCTGTTTTCCACAGTGGGTGCACCAGTCTGCATTCCCACCAACAGTGTGCCAGGGTTTCCTTTTCTCTACATCCTCGTCAGCACTTATTGTTTGTTGATTTGTTGATGATCGCCATTCTGACAGGTGTGAGGTGGTATCTCACTGTGGCTTTAATTTGCATCTATCTGATGACTAATGATGTTGAGTATCCTTTTATATGTCTATGGGTTATCTGTGTGTCTTCATTGGTGAAGTGTCTGTTCAGGTCCCCATTTTTTAATTGGATTGTCTGCCTTCTTTGTGTGAGTGGTGAAGATGAAGTATCTTTTCCATGTGCGTCATCTTACCCACGAGTTATCTTCAAATTCCCATGCCTGTTAATAGAAAAACAGGAAAGACCCAGATTGACATTTCCAATTGTTCCTATATGCCACTTCTCCATGGAATACAGCCTGACAAGGCAGCAAAGTTTGATTGTACAAGCCACAGTTAATCACATTCCAACACAAGTGAAAGCTACTCCTATACTATAACTGTATCAGTTTCCTATTAAAAGTAAAGCATAATTCTTTTTATATAACATACTTATTTCCACAGAACTCTATTTGAGTAAGGAGGATCTGAAAAAACTTCATGACTTTGAAGAACAGTGTGTAGGAAAATATTTTCATGAGAAGATGGAAGGTCTGAATTACAGTTGTGAGGAGCGAATCCGAGCGACATCAGAAAGGTAAAAGGGGCACCTGTTTTCCACCCCACATAGCTACCCAAACTTGATTCCACTAGAATGCCTAAAAAGTGCAAAGATCTACTTTCAAAACCCAGAGGGTTGGGTTCTCTAAAATGTTCTTCAGTAGCATATAATACTTCTGTAATTCATGCATGTTTATTGAGCATCTACTATGTTCCCACAGTCTGCTAGTTGTTGGAGGTGAATGGTGACTGATAGATAAGAGTCCCTGCCTTCACAGGACTTACAGTCCAGTATGTACGTGTGTGGAGGGGTGAGGGGTGGTTAAGAAAACGTAAACAAGGAAACACATAAAAGAAACATGTAATTTACTTTCCAACAGTAAAAAAAGGCAATGAAGAACATAAAGTAGTATAAAGGAAAATGACATTGGTGAGAGGTCCGCCAGAGCTGGGGTTGGAAGGCCCAGTTTTGGATTAGTCTATCGCAGGCAGGAGAGAGCCGAGGGAGGTGGGCCGGGCAGAGATGCCAGGTGGCTGGAGCAGCAACAGATGCAGGTGTCAGAGGCAGCAGTGGTGTGTGGGAGCAGCAGGCGGGCCTGGAGGAAGTCCCGTGTACCATGCTGCTTGCATGGGAAGGCATGTAGGTCTCAGGAGCCCTGACCAGCAGCCAGTTGTGCAGTGGAGTGGATGTCTGAAGTGGGTGGAGGGCGAAGAGAAGTGGAGGCAGTGATGGCAGACAGCTGGTGTGAGAAGTTATACAGTGAAGGAAGGCAAGACGGGGTATGGGACATGGTGAGATTCTTTTGCTTTGTTTCATGTGGCAATACCAATTGGAATGTGGATCATCTTGGAAATGATCCACCACAAGGGAAAAGCTGTAGGAGCAGGAGGAGGGAGGAAGGATTGGTCAAGTGAAGTCCTCAGAAGGGGGCTTGCGGGGCAGGTGGCCAGGAGAGGCTGTAGTCAGCGTGCTTGGTGGTGCGGCAAGGGCTAGGGACACGGGTGTCATGGGAGAGCCATCAGCTGAGAGCGCCTGTGGGCATGTGTGACTTGGGAAGACAGTGCAGGGAGGCCATTCAGTGGCTGGAAGAGAAGATATGTTGGAGAGAGTGAACATATTTAGCGACTGTAACAGGAGCAAAGCTATTGTGGATGTACTACTGACTGTGGAAACAAGGCATTGTGTTAAAGTCCAGCGGATGCCAAGTGCTGATGTGCATTTAACAAACACCACAGAACTGCTGTTGTAATTGAAAGCAGATTGACAGAAGTGAAATACACCTCTTCTGACTATAAAATGTGTAATAACCTATTATGTGTGTATTTCTCTGGTGTCCAAATAGTTGGATTGCGTTCACTAAGCCTACATATGGAATCGCATTTGGAACTTTCTAAAAGGTTCACTATGGGCCTGTTTTATTTCTGGACTCTTCTATTGATACCATATGTAAATATATGTCTAGGTAGCTGATTGAATTTCAGATCAAAATTTAATATTGAGAAACAATCGACTATCAAATAAGATGTAAATCCACAAAATTCTATTTTACTTAACCAATGCCTGTAGGGTGGAGCTTTCCTTTCCCTCTTCCTCTCCCACACTTTCTGCTTCCTTTCCAGCAATGGGTCTGTGGGCCACCGTGGCTGTCAGTTTTGTATGAAATATGCCCATGTAGGGATTTGTAGAGCCAGGACATAGTCCTGCTTCTGCCACGTAACTAGCTACGTGTACTTGGGGAGATTCACTTGGGCTTAGTTTTCTTATCTGTGGAATGACTGTGAAAGTAGACCCACCTCACAGAGCTGTGCGGATTACATGAGAGAAGACAGATGAACCACATACCAGAGTCAGGGCAGACAGTAAGGATGCAGTAGAGGTAATTGTTAGTTTGGAAAAATAAGTACCCCAAATATTAAGTATAATTAAAAAATACCAATCCCCTTCTAAACCTTAAGAAAAGGGGAATAAATAAAGTAGATAAAATGGGGTCAAGATAATCCCTGCTCCCTAAGATTATGAACAAGGTCATGGAGAGCCCTTTCCTTTATGCTCTACACTAAGGAAGGATTCTAGGTGGTCAGTGATGTAGACAGATTTACCTTCTCAGCAGATTCCTTCTGGCTTTGAGGGGTCAGAATCAGAGCTAGGGAGACCGCAGGAGAGACAGATGCAGCAGCTTCAGCTAATGACTAGCTGAACTAGTGGTGTTAGGATGGAAAAGAGGGGTTTTTAGTCCCTTTGGGTGACTGTATGGAAACACCACAGAATGGGTGCTGCTGTTAGCAGCAGAAGGTTATTGCTAACAGTTCTGGAGGCTGGAAGCCTGAGATCAGGCCCAATGTGGCTGGGTAGGGCCCTCTGCTGGGTTGCAGACATCTCCCTGTGTCCTCATGTGGAGCAAGGGGAGCTCTGCGGGTCTCTTATGAGAGCAGTAATCCCATTCTTGAGCCTTCCACCCTTAGGACTTCATCATTCCAAAGGCCCTACCTCCGAATGCCATCCCCTTTGAGGTGAGACTTTCAGCGTATGAAATTCGGGGGGATATAATCAAGCATTCAGACCAGAACAGAGGGGATGAATGGAGACCTGTCTAGAAAGGACAGTCCAGGAGGTGAGCTAGGGGTTGGATGGGGACCTGAGAAAGAGGCTGGGGTCCAAGATGACTCTCAGGTCTGGGGCTGAGGTACTTAGGTAAAGGGTGGCACCACCAAGATAAAGAATGTACACAAGGCATGGGTGTGGGCGGGCCGTACTGAGGCTGAGATTTGTGGAGTCTGAGATTTGTGTGGTGCATTCAGCAGAGATGTCTGGAAGTCTTTGGGTGCATGAGTCTGCAGCCCTAGGACAAAATGTGAACTGGACAAGGAGATTCGGGAGTGGTGACTTACTGTAAAAAAATGAAAATATGACAGAGGAAGTGATTATGCCCAGAAAGCAGGCTGGGTTAGGATCCTCAATGGCCTGAGGGACTAGCCCTGGGAGGTGTCCCAAGAAGAACTCATGGAGAAGATGAAACTGAATTGATCAGAGGAGTATAAGGAAAACCAGGAGAAAGCAGCACTATGAGTCAAGTGAATAGAGTGAAAACTGGAGAACAAGACATGTATCAGCACATAAATCAATAATACTAATAATAAAAATAAAACAACACTATTAATCAGCAAATCCTATTATAACCCTCTTGAATTTTTTTCCTTTGGATTGAATAGAGAAGGATTAGAAGGTAAATGGGTGTGCAGCTTCTGAAAACGATCCTAGATGCTTCCAAAGGCTCTAGAATTGAATTACGAAGCTCTAATTTAACTTAAAAACATAATCAATCAATGTTCCCTCTTGATGGCGCTATTTTACCCACCCTGTTTTACATACTTTTTTTGAGGTCTTTTCTGGGAGCTCACAAATGATGTGTGGGAGGGAGGGAAGAATCTTTTTCTCAGGTAACTGGACAGTCATTTGAAGAGGGAGGGAAAGGAGATTAGGAGGATATTTGCATGTTTGCCTGTATCATTATATAGAACTAAGTGAGTTGTGAAAGTGGAAAAAACTAAGATATTAGGGCTGTTTTATTCATCTCTCTATTTTGGAACACTGGTGTAAGTCAGCATTTCTGTCTCTGTTCTGTGGAGTAAGATGTTCATTAGGTATTCCTCCATAGAAAGCATGTTTGGCTGCATTGTATTTGGGAAATGCTACATTTTTGTAGAAAGTACAAACACTTTAACATAAGGTGTCTTGTGACTCAGTAGAGAGTTGTAGTTTGAGCAGGTCTGCATTGTTTGGCTGTGATTCAATTTAGCACTTCATGAGAGGTGCTGGAGCACAGTGGTTAATGCACTGAACGTGGAGTTGGACTGCCTGGATCTGAGCCTCCTTTTGTCACCCACCCTGTGACTGACCCTGGGACCTCTCCTCTTTTCATGAAAGGGATAATAATAGTGCCTACCTTAGAGGATTGGCATGAGGGTTAAATAAAATAATAATGTAGCGTCTTTGTAAAATACCTGCCATGTAGTGACCGCTCAGTGAGTATTATAATTATCATGATGATTATAATTATACTTGTTATAATCTCATTTTAAAATGTCTTGTCCAATGGTCCACAATAAAACAATAACTATCCTGGTCTTCCCTCCACCCTCAAACCTTGTATAGGAGAAACTAAAATGGTAAGAATGTGTTTTACGTGTCAGAATGGCTAAAAGGATAGATAAATGAGGTTCACAACTGAGGAATATAATAAAAATATGTTTCACAGAACATAATGCTTTAGAAAATAAGTGCCTATAAAAGCAAGAGGACCCGATTTGAAGGTGGCCAGGTTATTTGTCTAACAGGTCTCTATTGTAGCATGTTACCTGTTGCTGTGAATAGTTGGTGACTTCTATTGTGTCCATTCGGTGTGACTGCTGCTAATGGAACTTAATGAGTCCCCATTACCGCTGTTCAGACTGTACTGTTTTTGAATTAGATGAAACAGTGCACTGGATAGAGAGGCTCTAATTAAGCATATTTAGAAGGGAATATACATATATTTTGTGCTCTTTCCCTCCTCAGCCTTGCTAATTCTAGTTTTGCAGGTCCCAGGAGGTCAGGAAGCATTTACTAAGCCTCTATTTAGTTACAGAAGTTGAATTCTATAGCAGATACAAGAAAGAGACAGTTCTACCCATGTAGACTATAATAAAAATGGAAAATACCACCCTCTTTATTATCTAATTCCTTTGTGAAAAGCTCCCAGAAAGAAGATGTGGAAGTGTTCTCAACCATGTGACTTGAGGGCACTTAAGAGACGGGCTGTCTAACACTGTTTTGGGGAGTCCCTGCTACAGCTCTTCCTGGTGTAATCACTGCTCCTGCCAGTTTCCAAATAAGACTGGGTATCATTTTAAATTTCTGCCTGTGGTCATATCAGCCATGCAACTGTTGGTTAGATTGCCTCTCTGGCTTTTTTTTTTTTTTTTTTTAGTTCATTCTTATTTCTCAAAGATTTTTATTCCTGAGAAATTGGAAACTGTAGCCCCTCCTCCAAATAAAAGAATTAAAGGAGGGAAAAATAGAAAGAACAATATCATAGGCCAGAGTCCATTGTGGTCTTTTTCCATTTAGTTTTCTATATATTTTTAGTTAAAATATACAGGTTTGTATATTGTCCCCCTTTCCACATTATACATTAAAAATACGTTTTCAAATAATTAAACATTCTTTGTAAACATATTTTTAACTTTTATTGTTTCTCTACTTACAAAGTTTTTATACCACATTTAAAAGTACATAATTTAGAACATAACAAATATCTACATTCCCACCCCTACTGTAAGAAATAATCAAAAGAAATTATAATCAATATGTGTGATTTTTAAAATTTAAAATTGTATTTTATAAGTATGATTTTAATGGCTTCATAGTATTTCATCTCATAATGTAAAGAATATATGTGTATTTTAACATAGTAAAGTTCTTTTATGTTTTATCTAATTGAACTCTCTAACGGCACATCCTTTCCTGCTTACCCAAAGAGGTTGAATATTTTTCCATGTTTCCTTATCTTTCATATTTTACCTTTTGTGAACTGTCTGTCATGTCCTTTGGAGTCTTTGTCCTTTTTTCACAATAACTTGTAAAAGCTTTTGATTTCTTAGGGGATACAAGCACCTCATCATATTTGTTAGAATAATTACCAACTAATTTTTTCTGTTCTAAAATTTTGTATTATAATTTTATGTATATGAGTTTGTTTTTATGTAACCAAATCTGATCTATTTTGTAATTTATTGTATTCATTATTCAGCTTAGACAACTGTGTTAGTTTCCTAAGGTTGCCACAACAAAGTACCACAAACTGGGAGTCTTATAAGAACAGAAATTTATTGTCACAGTTCTGGATGTGTGAAGTCTAAAATCAAGATGTTGGTAGGGCCATGCTTTTTCTGATGACTTTAGGGGAGACTCCTTCCTTACCTCTTCTAGCTTTTAGTGTTTGCTATAAATCCTTGGTGTTCCTTGGCTTTGTGGATGCATCATTCCAGGATAGGGCAGTTTTTCCCTGTCTGTCTTTAGATCATCTTCCCTTTGTATCCAAATTTCCCCTTTCTCTAAGGACACCAGTCATATTGACTTAGGGTCCACCCTAATGATCTCATTTTAAGTTGATTACCTCTGTAAAGACCCTGTGTTTCCAAATAAGGTCATGTTTTGGGAGTACTGGGGAGTTAAGACTTCAACATCTCTCTTTTGGCAGACACAAAACACAACCCATCCCTATACAGAGATATATACAGAGAAAATTAACCAATATTCTCTTTCTTTCTCTCTCTCTCCCCCTCTAAATTAAATCAATTATTCCATTTAATTTGACTCTGCTTGAAATTTACTTCTATACTTGTATAACAAAGATGTGTTTTTAAATTTATCTTTTGACATGAACCTGTACCTGGACATCATAATGTTGGATTAAATTACTTGAAGTACCTGGCTGGTGGCACAATGGATAAGGTGCCCACCTGTGAACCCAAAGGTCGCTGGTTTGATTCCCAGCCAAGGTACATACCTAGGTTGCAAGCCAGGTCTCCAGCCAGGTCCATAGCTGGAGGCAGGTGAAAGGCAACCATACATTGATGTCTCTCTCCCTCTCTGCCTCTCTTCCTTCCCTTCTCTCTAAAAATAATAAATAAATAAAATCTTAAAAATAATTACTCAAAGCCCTGGCTGGTAGTACAGCAGATAAGGTGCTGGCCTGTGTACCCAAAGATCACTGGTTTGATTCCCCAGCCAGGGCACATAACCAGGTTGCAAGCCAGGTCTCCAGCCAGCTTCGTAGCTGGAGGCAGGTGAAAGGCAACCGTACATTGATGTTTCTCTGCCTCTCTGCCTCTCTCCCTTCCTCTCTCTCTGGAAATAATAAATAAAATTTAAAAAAAAAATTACTCGAAGTAATTTTTTAAAAATTGCATCAAGTTTTATCTGAATGTAGATCTCTTAAAGTAGGTTTTGTTTGAAACTTGGGGAGCCTATTTGAACTGTAGACTTGAAATTATTTTTAAAGATCTATAAAATATTTTTTTCTAATTGCATATTTGATTATCGACACCATTCCTATCAGTCTGGTTTTTTCCTCAGAATCTCCTTTCCTTACCAAAATAATATAGTGCTTGCCAATGGGAGATATCCAATTGCTTGTAATATAAATCAATGAATACGTAAGTGAATACAAATAGGCTGATTGGTAAGATAATTTGAGGGATAACTAGCAGGAAGCTGGAAATATGGCTCTGAAATATTAGAAATAACGGCTCATGTTGATTTGTAGTTTTTCTGCATTGGGGTCATAGTGAGAATCATAGTGGTGGGTTGAGATCACCTGGAATGAAAGTATACATTGGCGACAGAAGATGGCAGAAGACACACCCAACTTTGGGAAGACAGGCTGAGGAGCCACCTAAGGGTGGAAGAGGAATAAGGCAAATTCCCACCGGCTTAATGTGTTTATTGGTTTTTTCCCCTCCCTTCACTATTAGGGTTACGGAGATGTACTTCCAACTGAAAGAAATGAATGAAAAGGTGTCTTTTATAAAGGATTCCCTACTATCTTTGGACAGCCAGGTGGGACACCTGCAAGACCTCTCTGCCCTGACAGTAGATGCTCTAAATGTCCTTTCTGCTGTTGACACCTTACAAGAGGAGGAGGCTCTCCGGACCGACAGAAAGCTTTCTACTCATAGGAAACTTCCCCACAGCTGGAGCAATGTCATCTGTGCAGAGGTTCTAAGCAGCATGGAGAAGAAATTCCACTATTATAGTATGCCTCCTTCTTTGCTGCGGAGCCTGGCCGGAGGCCAACAGCCCCCCACAGTGCAGAGGAGGTCCCTCGTTGAGATTACAGACAGTCAGAGAGAGACTTTAAAGGTCAGAAATGACCAGGAAGAGCAAGAAACAGAAAATAGTATAGTTGCTTCTTGCCTTGACAGGCAGGCCCAGCCAAAGTATGGCCAATTTCTTCTGGTTCCTTCCTATCAAAAGCAAGTTCCTTCTTCTGCAGAAACGGACTTGCCTCTGTCCAGACCATCTTCGGAAGCAGGTACAGGTGTGTGGGCAACCGAACCAGTCAGCCAGAAAGAAGCCCTGGCTCAGCCGACTCTGCAGACGCCAGCGATCTCAGCCCTGGGCTCAGTGGCTGCACACCAGGAGCAGCCTGAGCCGATGGTTCCAATACCAGCCAGACAAGACAGGGGCGAGCAAGTTCTAAACACTTTGCTTTGCACCCCTGTACCCATAAAAGTGTCCTCCCTCCCTTCCCAAGCTGAGAGCATGAAAACTGGAGGTGGATATGTCAACTGGGCATTTTCAGAAGGTGATGAAACGGGTGTGCTTGGCATCAAGAAAAAATGGCAAACATGCCTGGCCTCCACTTGCAGCAGCAACTCCGGTGAGCGAGAACTATGCCCAAGGCGGATCTGGGGCAGGTCCCTCTCTGATAACTCAACAGCTTTGGCCCAGACTAGCGATTGCTCGGAGGTGGGGCCAAGGCTCCAGCCAAGCACATCGTTTTGGATCAATCCTCTCCGCAGAGAGAAGCCTTTCATTAGGAGTCACAGTTTGAGATGCCACAAGGAGGAGAAATCGAAGCTCTGTAAGGTTAAAGGTAAGAAGGAAACACTTTTAAAAAGCAGTATGAAATTCTTTGCCTTGCCTCTATTTTTAGGATGTCTATGGCTTTTGACTGTCTTCCTTTTCTCCCCATCCTCTCATGCTTTCAGTGAAACAAAATAGTTTTCCTCATCATCTTAAACTTTCTCATGTCACCCATGTCCCTCACAGATCTTTCAAGATCTTCAGAGATAGGGCAGTCTGCATGGACCAGAGCAAAACTGCTCACCAAGGAGAGGAGAACGTCAAAGAAAAAGAAGAAGACACAAGGCCTACAGGTGCCAGTAGGTATCTTTTTTGTGTTTGGCAGTTGATGTAGTCAGTCCAACCTTAGCTTGTTTTCTCTTTATTTGGAAGTGTCAGATACACAACGTAAGATTGTGAAAATACACATTTAAGAGCCATTAGACCGGATGTACCACAATTCATCGATCAGCTCACATATTGGAGGACATTTGCCTGATTTTCAGTTTTTGGCTCTTCCCAACAAAGGTGTTGTGAATGTTTGTACACAGATCTCTGTGGGGGTATATGTATGTTTCAGCCTCCCTGGTAAATATTTAGGGGTGGACAGTCAGAGTCATATGGTAAAGCAGTTGTTTGATTTTAGAAGAAACTTTCCAACTGCTTTCTGAAATGGTTGTATCATTTCACGTTCTCACCAGTTTGACTAATAGTTTAGGAGCTGTCCAGCAGCCCATATTCTTGCCAGTCCACGGTGTGCTCAGTCCTTTCAATTTTAGCCATATTGGTGGGTATGTAGTGGTGGCTAATAGTGATTTGATTTGCCTTCTGTAGTAACTAATGCTGCTAGGTGTCTTTTCATGTGCTCATTTGCCCTCCATATATATATTTTTGGTAATATGTCTGTTCTTTTGTCCAATTTAAAAATTGGGTGGTTTTTAATTTGAAAGATTTATTTTTATTATCTTTTAAGTATAAGCCCACTTTTGGATATATGTTTTGGAAATATTTTCTCAGTTGGTGGCTTGACTTTTACTTTCCTAAATGTCCTTTGAAGCGTATACATTTCTGTTTTGATGTAGTCCAGTGTTTGATTTTTCTTTTATAGTTTAAGCTTTTTATGTCATATTTAAGAAAATTTTCCAAATCCAAGATCACTGTTTCCCTTTTATTGTCTTTTAGGATTTTTATAGGTTTTGCTCTTAGATTTATATCTAGCACCCATTTTGTGTTAACTTTTATACATGGTGATAGATAATGTTTGAAGTTCCTTTCTTCTTTAAATACAGATAACAATTTTTCCACTTTTTTTTTGTAAAGAGATGATCTTTTTCCTGTTGAGTTATGTCTATCTATGGTTGTTGGCACTAATTTGATGCCAACAGGAATTCCCAATTTGGGGTTTGGTGAAGAAGAAAACATTATTTAGCACAAATATCTCAATTATAAAGTAGAATAGCTCTGAAACAGCATGACTATGAGGAGACCCTAGAATGAGGCCCCTTTCCAGCTAGATAGGTCTGCCCTGCTCCACCTGTTCTGGTCTGGTCTGCTCTGCTTTGCTTTGGTGAGTTAGCTTGGTTATTTCAGCTTTAGCTGGGGAAGTACAGTCTTCAGTGTTCAGTGAAATGATTGGTCCACCCTCATGCAAATGAGGACTCTAAATTCTCAGAGTTTGAAGAGCACTACTTCACTGCTTTGACTAGTCAGAATACAGCTGCTCTGACTGGTTGGTGAAAATGCTGATAGGGGCTATAGCTGTGCAGATCTAATTGGATGGGGGAAGCTCTAATCCTATTGGTTGAAACACAATTCCAGGAACTTTTTTTTTTTTTTTTTAACTTAAATATTTCATTTATTATTTCCAGAGAATGAGGAAGGGAGACAGGCAGAGAGAGAGAGAAACATCAATGTATGGTTGCCTTTTACCTGCCTCCAGCGACAGACCTGGCTGGAGACCTGGCTTGTAACCTGGTTATGTGCCCTGGCTGGGAATTGAACCAGTGACCTTTGGGTTGACAGGCTGGCACCTTATCCACTGTGCTACCAGCCAGGAACTCTTTTATAAAGGCTGGCTCAGTTTGTGGGAACACAATGCAGTGAGATATTTCCGTGCAGGAGACAGGTTGCTTAATGCAGGCTTTTCCTTAAAGTGCAGTTTGTGTGAGAGGTTCCTGTGTAAACATGGCAGACAGGCTGTTTCAAGATTTTGAACCCAGCTAGCCAACAGAAATGATTTATAGTAGGCATATTCTTTCTCAGTATCCACAGTTATAATAGGAAATTATTGTACTTCTAAAAAAATAAATTGATTGCATAGATCCACAATATATATGAATTGATTTCTGGGCTCTATTCTATTTATTTTTGTCCATCTTTGTGCCAATCCCACACTATTTCAAATATCATATCATTTTCTTATAGTAATTGTTGAAATCATGTATTGGAGTAGGTCTGTGAAGTTTTTTCTTCTTTTTCAAAGTTGTTTTAATTGCTTTGTTTCTTTGTACTTTCACATAAATTTTGAATCAGCATGTCAATTTTTATAGAGAAGTCTTCTGGGGTGAGTGAATTGCTAGGAATCAATTTGGGGAGAATTGGCATCTTAATGAGTTTTCTGCTCCATGAGCATAACATCTCTCTCTATATAGTTAGATTTTTAATTTCTCTCAGTAGTGTTTTCTAGTTTTCAGTATACAGTTCTTGTACATGACAAAAAATGTATCTCTAAGCATTTCATAGTTTTATTATAAATACAATTATTTAAAAATTTAAATTTCTGATTATTTATTCATGGTACAGAGAAATAAACTTACTTATTTTGAGTAGTTTTTTGTTGCTTCTTTAGCACTTTCTATGTAAAAATTGTATTTTCTACAAATGAAGATAGTTTTACTTTTTCCTTTCAAATCTGGATTTTTTTTTCTTCTTTTTTTTTTTTTTTTTTATTATACTGACCAAAACCTCTAACACAAGACTGAGTAGAAATGGTGAAAGCAGATATTCTTTCCTTGTTTGTGCTCTTGGGAAAAAACCACTTAATTTTTTACTAGTAAGTGTGATGTTATCTATAGGTTTTTGTGGAGATGTCCTTTATCAGGTTGAAGAACTTTTCTTCTAGTTCTAGTTTTCTAAACATTTTTATCATTAATGAATGTTGGCATTTGTCAAATGATTCTTCTGTACCTACTTACATGATCAAGTGATTTTCCCTTTTATTATATTAATATGATGAATTATATTAATTTTATAATGTTAGAATTAATGTTGAGAATATTAAGTCAATCTTTCTGGTATGAAGCCCACTTGGTTATGATATATTATCTTTTTTACATACTGTATTAGTTTTGCTAAAAATTTTGATAAGCTTTTTTGCATCTGTATTCTGGAGGAATATTTGCCTTTAGATCTCTTTTCTTGCAATGTGTTTGTTTGGTTTTGGTATCAGGGTAATTCTTTTTTTTTTTTTCCCCTCCCCCTGGTATCAGGGTAATTCTGGGTTTATAGACTGAGTTGGGAAGTATTAACACTTCTTCAGTTTTCTGGGTGAGTTTGTATAAAATTGATATGATTTAAACCTTAATTATTTTATAGAATTAATCAGTGAAACAATCTTTGTGGGAAGTTTTTTTTTTTTTAAATTTAATTTTATTGTTGTTGTATTACATCCATCCCATTTCCCCTCCTCTCTCTCCCCTTCCCCCCCCCCCCCCCCCCC